>JADDOH010003224.1:0-105557 GCA_016648135.1 Agrypnia vestita | reverse complement strand
GATGCAATTGCCTGTATGAGTTTACTCTTCACCCCATATTCAGACAAAACCTTCCATAACTTTCGTCTTATCACTCTGTCATACGCTTTTTGGAGATCCACGAAGGCACAAAAAAGTTTTTGGTTCTTTTCCAAAAACTTTTCGGTCATCTGGCGCAGTGAGAAAATCTGGTCCATGCATCCTCTTCCACTCATGAAGGCTCCTTGTACATCCCACACTTTTTCTTTCGTTGTCAACCTCACTCTTTCTATCAAAATTCTCGCATACAGTTTGCCAACAGAGCTCAATAGGCTAATGGCCCTATAATTCGCGCAGTCCATTCGCGACCCTTTTCCTTTGTATAGAGGCATGATAACAGCTCTTCTCCAATCCTTAGGAGTGTAGCTGCCCTCTAAACATTGGTTGAAGAGTCTATGAAGCCACGTGAGTATTACTGGACCACCACCCTTAATGTACTCGGCAGCAACATTGTCATAACCCACAGCCTTGCCATTCTTCATGTGCTTCAATGCTCTTTTAATTTCTTCCACAGTTATTTCATTCACACTGTCGTCACTATTCATAAATCCGTTGGACGCCTCAAAGGAGTCCTCACTCACATTCCCATTACTCTCATACATTTCTTCAAAAAATTCCTTCCATCTATCTTTTATTTCATTCTCGTTTCTAAGCATCTTTCCATTCTTTGACATAATAGCATTCACACAACCTCTTTTCGTACCACTTCGAGACTTTTTAACTTCCTTCCAAAAGATCTTGATATTCTCTTGGAAGTTCTGAGTCAATTTAAGACCCTCGTCCTTCCTCAAACGCTCCTTTCTTTCACTCCGTGCTTTACCTTTTTCTTACATACAATATATAAATCCTTTGCTAGCGTATATCCATTCACATCTCCATTCTTTGATGCCAAGAGGTTACACCACGCTTTTTTCTTCTCATTTATAAGATCTCTAATCTCGTCATCCCACCATGCATCTCCTTTCTTCCTTCCTTGGACGGTCACACCGCACACTTCCTTGGCTGACTCATACAGGCTCTTTTTGATGTGTTCCCATGCACTATCAATATTGAGCTCTTCCATACATTTCTCATTTAACCTTTCAGCGGTTTTCCTTTCAAACTTTTCCCTGGTATCCTTCTCTTGCAATCTTTCGATTTTGACCCTAGTCGGGGCTACCACTGTTTTCTTCTTAGATCGCCACCCATGAAACAGATTCACTCTTGATACTACAAGAAAGTGATCCGTTTCAATTTCAGCGCCTCGAAATACTCTGGTGTCAACAGTGGCGGACCTCAATCTAGAGTCAATTACAACGAAATCAATCATTGACCTTTCATTTCCTCTTTCCCACGTATATTGGTGGATTCCTTTGTGTTCAAAAAAAGTATTGGATACAAAAAGGTTCCACTCCAAACATACTTCAAGCAAACTATCGCCATTTCCATTCGTCCTTCCATCCCCAAATATACCAAGCGCAGACTCGAAGCCATCTCTTCGAGTTCCAACCCACCCATTCAAATCTCCAGCCAAAATCAATCTTTCGCTGTCGCTTTTCATGTCTATGACATCTCTTACACTCGTCCAAAACTCATCTTTCACTTCGTCTTTATCTGAGTTTACAGGGGCATAACCTACAATAAGAAATACCCCAGTGATCCCAATTTTGAAACGGATCCACATGAGCCTGGCACTAATGAACCCATATTCTTTCATACATTCGACCATTCGCTCAGAAAGCAGCGTTGCAACACCCTGGCATGCTCGGTCTGCCTCTGGGACTCCCGACCACAGTACGAGCAGACCATTGTGTTCCATCTCTCCACTTCCTTTCTTCATACTCTCACTTATACATAGTACATCTAAACATTTACTCCTCATGCTCTCACACATTTCATTCATCTTCCTTTCCATTCCTCCTCTAATATTCCACACACCAATCCGGCATTCTATCCTCCTCTTTGCGCCACCGTGGGGACTGCGGCATGACAGGTGGCTAGCCTTGTCGCTACCTATAGGCATAGTTCCCACAATTACTACCTAACACTCACATCAAGCACTCATCTCTCGTTTGCATTTCTCACAATACTTGGCTTACATCTAAACTACACATAATAGTAGGCTAAAATTGTTCACAAACTAAACTACATATAATAATAGATTCCCTTATACACATAACACTAATAAACAAACAGCTTAAATCTAAAATACACATAATAAGAGTCCAGTTCAAAGTGGTCCGAAACACACGTCGGGCTAGGATCCTAACTTCATTTACAACTATTGTCCTTTTCACACATTGTCTATTTCACATCGATCCGCCTGATCCAGTCTATCCGCTCGCTCCGCTCGGTCAGTCTGTGCTCCGGGTCCGTCTGTGTACCAGATGTTGCAAAGGATGCGCACAGGGTTGCTTTGGCGCTGGAATGTGTCATCCCCGAGGTCGAAATTTGCTGGTTCCGTTCCACATTCACTTTCACAGTATTAGTTATTATAGCACTATTTTGGTATTTATAATTTTTAATCCGGAACCTTGGACGTTTTCCGCGTCTTCGCGACCAGTAACACATAGCATTATATGCACACACTGTTTATGTTTACATGTTGTAGCGTGTCACTTCTACAAGCTTATTTATCGTGTTTTGTAGACACATATAACAAATATTTAACTGATTTTTGTTCCCCACAGTCACCACGTAAACTATTCACATTTATACACAAAAAAATTGCACTTTGCATTGGTTTATACTATATAAATAAATTATTTTTACCGGAGCGGGCGCGCGCGCGTCCGGCCGCTCCGGGTCCAAGCGTTTGCGTCTCCAATATATTTTTATTTTTATACTTTAATTTAATATAAGGAAATATTATTGCAAGGGTTTCCTGGCCGAAAGGTCGACAGTTCTTTAGGGGCCCTTGATATTTCCGTTGACGATCATTATATTTAACGTATATACTCGTTTACATTTTTTAGGTTACGTCAACTCATACCACCCATACCCACATTCCCACCCACCTCCCACCCACCCCGACCCCTGGACACAGACAATTTGAAATGCAAAACGAGACTCCAATTCGTGCATATTAAAATTTATATAAAAAATCTCAAATTAAGTGAGGATTACGTGAATATGAGACATTTCTCGAAAAATATTTGGGGAAAAAATTCACACGTGTCTGTGGTACGGGGAGACGACAGAGGAATAATAATTAAGGAAAGAAGAAATGTGAAGGCAATTTTGACGTTAATTTAATCCGTAAAAATATAATTTGGCAAAAAAAAAACGGCCGTGTTTTAATCACGGCTCTCTGCCCCAATGAATAATAAATATTAATCACACATTTTGAAAATTTACTTTTCAAAAATGAAATATGTAGGTGTATTCTGACAATGAACATTATTTTAATGAAAATAACGTTAGCTAGTTTTCGGTGAGCCCATTAAAATTGTTGACAAGTGGATCTAATATAAATTCCACATATATCATTTTAATTATAATCTTTGATCCAATCTTAAATTACGTTGGTATTAAAGTTTAGAAATACAATATATCAGTTCAGCACGCTTGTTGGTTTGTTAATGGCATTCATATGTCATATAATTTGGGAAGAAATCTTTAACATTTTTACTCCCTTTCTTTTTTAGCTCGTAGTGTCTGCGGTTTGCTGGAAAAACTTTGGATCGATTTTAACCCTTTTCCCGTGATCCAATCGAGCTGAAACTTTGCAGGCAAACTCGTGGCGACGATAAAAATGATCTAACAAATTTTCGTTTAATTTTCTTTTTAATAATTGTAGTATAATTTTGGATTTTTCTAAATTTTAATGGTTTTACAAATTGGAATCAATAGACCCCGACGCGTGCAGTAGGCACGAAACCTGATTAAATGAGAAAGGGTGTATAATAAAAACATGTTTTTTATGGGTTAGTTTTTTCCTTATAATGTAAGCAGCATATGTTTGTTGTGTGAGCTGACATGTCAAATAAAATATGATGAGATAAGGTAATAACGAGAATTGAGGTATGTTGTAACTTAATTAAATTGCAACGTCGGGTATAAAAATACGGCGTAGCGTCAAATATGAAAGTAATGAGAATCAAGAGGGTGAAATGAAGAGACGAATTCAGCCGGGTTGAGGAGCATTCGAAAAACTAGAGCATATCTTCAAAGCTAAAAGGGTTTTATTTTTATATTTTTTTTCAGCCTACGGCCGTGCATGTTTCTAGTTCTTGCCTACAAAGTCTACCTACTGCCTACGCGGATCCTTATGCGTCAATGTCATACGTAAATTAAAAGTTGTGCGAAGAGTAATGGGAAATGCTATGATTGGAATATATTCTAGGGGTTCCGACGCCGTAAGTCGCCGGAATCATTAGGGATGAGGGTAAATTGACAGGAATAAGGTCGGGAGATGGATGGGGTAAATGGGGATTTTTCTAAATGGACTTCATACGAAAGAATTGGAAGGGAAAAAAAGTCAGTATATTTTTTTCGACGAAATGGCGACACACTTTCAGAACCCCCTATATACCCGATGGTGCCCGGAACCTACGATATGTTCTGATATCACCCCAGAGAACCAATGTGCCAGATATAGTCCAAAAAGTCATACAAGGGACAATGGGAAAATAAGGCCTTGTTTTGGAGGCCTCGTAATGATAGAATAAATGATGACCGTTGTAAATCTCAGAGCGACGAGAACAGAAGAGGACAAACAGATGAAAGAGTTTTGACGATCTTCGAATAAGAAAGACACAAGCAGAAGAATGGCACAGGCCGATAGTGATTATTATGATAAACAATAAGGATAGTAGGTCTTCATTTTATTTCAGCCTTTTATTTTATCATCGGCTTATATATAACAAGCGACTACCACATGAAGCTCTAAGAATTACAGATTCAAACGATTTCTGAAAATAAATTATAATTTTATAAAAAGAATTTCTACGGCAATAGCACCGGATACCGAAATAGAAACATTTTTATATACGAGTACATTTCATGATTATGAATGAACAAATACAATTTAATATCAAAAGCAAGTGGGGTAAATATATTTCGTATTTTTTAAATATTTCTGTATACGGGTGGCTTTCCACGATACATAAACGATATTATTGTAATTTATTTAAGATTTTTACGTATAGAAAAAATATAGGCAGAAAATCTTTCGGGTAAGCATAATATCAAAAGGACTGGTAAACAAAATTAAAAAGAAATACTTTTAAAAATACACGAGTGGAGCTCTAAGGGTTGTATTGTAAATATAGCTTTCGATTTTACTTTCGTTGAACATAAAATATGCTAAGATTAAATTAATGACTATAACATTACATTATACATTACTTAGAGCTACTCTCGGGACAAAAGTTTTCCAGAGCCAAATTTCACAAAACCACGGGACGCAGACGCAGTAGCGCGGAATACATTAATTGAATGTCATAAAACTCGTAAAAAATGTGACGCGTTAACACGGCTTTCCTCTCCGATCGATCGATTATTCTGAATGAGATTGATAGACTGCCGATGTCTCGGCAGAGCCATTGTGGGCCAAATGTCGGATAACCCGACGGATAGCCCACCTTCCAGGGAAATACGGAACTTGACGACGGATCCCACTCGCGTTTCCCCCCCGTAAATTGCTGATTTATTCGACAACGCGGAAGTCGTTAAAAATATTTGAATGAAAAAAATGTACTATTTTGCCATTTCCGCGTGGGTACAGTTTTTCCACTTTAAGGCATTTAGTCTCATAACCACGAGAATCGCGCAGAAACGATTTGTGGAATAAAATAAGTTGTCATCTAATCAATCAATGTTCTAGTTTCGGACGAAGCTCGCGCAGTATCAGATATCGGATACATTTTTCAAGTGCGTACCATTCAATCAATGTGAAGAAACATCTTGCGAAGCTTTTTATGAAAATAATTTGCCTTTTTCTGCAAAAAATCAAAATCTTGACATTGCCTGTCGTTCTTTAATTTAGATATTTTTAATAAACAGGGTGTCTCACAGCTAGTAGCAGAAACTTCACACGTGGATTCCTGGCTGATAATGAGTCGAAAATGTCCAAACAACCATGACATCAATAGTTATGGAGATATGCAATATCAAAGTTTGCATTTTTTTTCAATATTTCTGAATTATTTTTTGCAAAAAGTTAAACTATCATTACAGCAACTTATATATCGATTATGAAAAATTCATTCGCTTTAATACAAGTCGAATAAAATTATAAAAAAATTGCAAACATCGAAATAAGATTTGAGAAACATTTGAAATAAGTTGAGTTGTATTTGTATTAAATGTTCATAATAAATATAGGTAAGTTACTGTAATGATGTTCAACTTCTTTGAAAAAAAGTCAGAAATTTAAAAAAAAAAAAAGGAAAATTTGATATTGCATACATCCATAACTATTGATATTAGGTCATTGTTGCTTGAACATTTTCGACTCATTATAAAGCCAGGTATCCATCTATAAAGTTTTTGGTACTAGGTATGAGAAACCCTATATAATAATTAAACAAAGTTTGAATAGTCGATTTTTATTTTGTTTATATTTTCGTGGTCAATCGTTCCTACTGCTTTTTGGGAAATAAGAAAGTTCAACAGTTTCGTAAATTTATTAATTACGAAAAAAAAATTCAAAATAACGTGACGATGTGTTCATTGTTTCTCATACAATTGATTTGCATATTTACATACGCAAAACAAATAAATTCCTAACATGCGCATTGCCTTCCTGGTAGATTAGACTCGTCTGATAATCGTAATAAATAATAAAGTAATAAAAAATAATAATAAATAAAGTAATAAAGAAAAACGGAATATCACGGCAGAAAGATGCAATCACATCCCCGCTTGTGATTTACCCAAATAGATTTCCGAGAGACAATGTGGTACAATAAATGTTTTGGCCTTGTGTTGGGGAAATAAATGTTATAGAAAAATACGTGGAATTATATTAAATATTTATATTTGTCATTATAGAAAAAGACCGCCGAACATTTTTAATAATAATTCTTTATCATGAAAAAATTTACCATCAATACAGTGTCTCATAGCTAGCAGCAAAAACTTGTTAACTCGGGGAGTCTTCTTCATGTAATTTTGAATAGAAAATATTATTTACACTGCGAAATTTCGACACTTACGGAGATAAGTTTGTATTTTTATTGTTTAATATTTATTCCATTTGATACAAGTCAAATAAAATTATAAAAACCTTGAAAAAATTTAAGATTTTTGTCATTTTATTTGAATTGTATTAATGCGAATTAATTTTTAATATTCCATAGGTGATACTACAACATTTTACTAAAATATATAAGTATATTGAAAAAAATGTGCATGAATAAAACTCTCCCGAAGCTTTTTCTACTAGCTATGAGCCACCTTGTATAGCTGTTTTCTTACATGTATTGGTTCCACGTTTTTCAATACGCACAATGTGCTTGTCGAGTAAGGCTCGACATATACCTCGACACACACACATTAAGACTTACGACCCGAATGACTACCTGACGTACAACCTCAACATGAAATTGTCTTTGCCAACCGTGTCCGGCTAAAGGTCTGAAGTACGATAGCGCCATATAAGACCAGACTTTAACCGGCCTCTCGGTGGCCGACGGTGTATGTATGGGACATTGATGTCTCATCGCTTTGCTGGTTAACCATTGCTCTCAACAGTAGCGGTGATTTTTCTACGACAGAGAACAGTACGGCAAGACTTTGTACGGGATCAGATACTTATTTATACACAAGGTTTTTCTCTTTGAATTGTCTACACAAAATTATAGAGTACGAGCCAGAGACCGCCAGGCTTACACTATAGCAAGTCAGAAGGTTTTTATATTAT
Organism: Agrypnia vestita; assembly: GCA_016648135.1. Taxonomy (NCBI): domain Eukaryota; kingdom Metazoa; phylum Arthropoda; class Insecta; order Trichoptera; family Phryganeidae; genus Agrypnia; species Agrypnia vestita. The sequence goes on along the minus strand of JADDOH010003224.1, from coordinate 97,693 downwards.
AACATTTGAGTTAGGGGAATTTTGGCAAAAAATAGGTAGTACAGGTACAAAGAAATGTGCAAGAAAATCGTTAAATTATAAGGTATCGAGTGATATTATTAAATAGTGACCCGAATAAAATATATGAAATTCAGATTTGTTACTATAACGTAAATGACATAATTGTTTATATTGCTTCAGAGCGTATGGCGGAAGAAATGAACCGCGAAACGCGACTGGCAATGATTAGTATAAGTGTATATTACTGTCAATATTAAACATATAAAAAATCAGGTTTGTTATTTTTACGTTTTACTCACTCATTTTTTATTACCTGTTTTATTTGTTATCTGCAAAAATTCTCCGAGCTCAAATGTCATAATATCCAAACCTTCTTACTTACTAGAGTGTAAATCTACAGAAAATATTTCATGTTTGATACTATAACGTAAGTCTTGCGGTCGCTGACTCATAGTCTATAAAATTTTGTTATGAATGAATTAAATCACCGGATCAAGGACTAATTTTTTGTATTTCAAAATTATTTTTCTTTTCAGAAATTATCAAAAATCTGCCCAAATCGAGCTCAAATGTCATAATATCCAAACCTTCTTACTTACTAGAGTGTAAATCTACAGAAAATATTTCATGTTTGATACTATAACGTAAGTCTTGCGGTCGCTGGCTCATAGTCTATAAAATTTTGTTATGAGTGAATTATAATTCACCGGATCAAGGACTAATTTTTTGTATTTCAAAATTATTTTTCTTTTCAGAAATCATCAAAAATCTGTCCAAATTAAAACGTAAAAACCCTAAAGATACGTTATGGACGAGACCAACAAGTCTAAGGCGAAAAATCACGGATAAATCGGGGTGTGAACTTTAAAAAGGGATACGGTTAATCTAGTGCTTTGATAGCTATCTAAGAAAACTTTAAGATGTAGCAACTCATATTTGTAATTCAAAAAAAAAACAAACATTAACAGAAGAAAGTCAAACAAAAACACTATTATTATAATATTTTCGTCTTCGTCGTCGAAGTCGACATCTTTAATATGATCGTAATAATATAATAATAAAAAAAATTAAAAAGAAGTATGAAAATAACGTTACTCCAAATTTACGTCGGGGTAACGTAATTCGAGGTATTACTGGATTATTAGTTGAAAACCAATAACTATGCATATGTTCCTGAATAATTAATTATAAACCTTTAAACAATGACCATTTCACATTCAGAGTTCGCAGAGGAAAAAAAACATCTGGAATTGCGTAGGTACAGTATAATATTGGACATGTTTTCTGATGAAAATTTTCAGAATAATAAGGATTTTAGTGAGATATGGCATGTATAAAATATGATTAATAACCAAAATCTTGTGTTTGTTTGTAAATTGCCTGTAAATCAGGTGAGAGTGGGTTATCGAATTCAGCAGACTATACTTTTACTCGGAAAAAAAAGTTTCAATTCTCAGTTTTTTTAGTGAGCTTCATCCAGATTCTTCCAACATTAATTTAATGACGACTTAGTTTTCTTCGTTTACAACTTAGAAGAGAAACGAACCACAATCGGGACTCGTGGAAAAAAGCACTCCAAGTAGCAATTTGAACAAACTAATTTAATAAACGTAATCTAGATGGAAAGAAAATTGCTGTAACCCACTAAGCTAAAGTGTAAGAATTTATTTAGAAGAAGATTGGCAACAATTAAAATGTTGTGGATCATAATATTATTAATAATGCGAATTAAAGCATTTTGGTGTTTGGACATTATTTTCAGTGGAATAAATAATACAATCAAATGTTTGATTTGTTTTATTAATAAAGAGAATATTAAAAATGTTGACTGATTCGCTGCGTTGATAATATTTGAACGCGCAGTTAAATTCATAAATTTTAATAACCGTGTGATTAGCTACTTATATTAAATGCATTAATGAGCATGCATGTACCTTTGTATAAATAATACCATTCCAATAATAATGCACTATCTTAATAATATATGCATAATGTCGGAAAAATATGCGCAATAATCAACAAACATTAATATGATAACGTACCAGTGTTTCCGACGCAATTATGTTGCAGCGTATGCAAAATCGATATGTTCCTATTAGGGCATGGACACATCATACATATTGCAGAAATTAATGTTGTTATTCTTTAAAAAAATATTGGCTAGATACAGTTATAAAACCGATTAGATATTTTAAACTGTAAAAATATAAAAAATAACCGATTAAACCCAGAAATATTTGAAAATAATAAATTGATTCTTAAATAGTTCCATTAAAAGTAAGGGGTTTAGTATTTCTTCTGAAAAATCGCTACTTTTTACGCCATAAACCTACTTAATTTGTTTTGTTTAGATACATTATTATATAAAATTCAAAAATCAAAATGGACTACTTGAAAATGCATCATCGCCAGGTTACCACCGAAGGCCTGAGAAATGCAAGATTTTTTGAGACTATATTTTACCACTCTTTTACCACTCACTATCTGCACCTTGCTCAAATAGGACCGTCTAACAGGGTCAATTACAATCTGCAGGCGGTCCGTTTGTTACAAGCTAAGAAAATTTTTCTTTTTCTATTTCTTACTCTAAGATCGATTGATGATGCGTGGAATGCGAAAACCTTTCAAAATGATTCAGAAATTTATTATTTTCATATATCATTCATCTTATAAATCGATTTAACATTTTCAAATTAAAAAAAAATAAGCAAAGTGGAGCATATTTATGAATCAACCTAATATAAAAATGTGAAGTGATGATGTTACTTCCAAAATATGTTTAGTAAATTTAAATTAAATTTCGTATATTCCGATGAATTCTCGTTTAAAATATACCCTCTTATTTTTTTACACGCAGGTACACCACAAAGAGCTCATTTGAAAGAATGATAGCATTAATTTATATCAAATTGTTTATCTCCTGAGGCGAACCGAACCAATTTTGAATAAATTTACAAAAATTTGAATAAATCTAGAACGCGTCCTCCATATTTTTATCCACACGCATAAAGCTTTTATTAAAAACAGTAAACTTTCTCCACGTATTTTTTCTTACGCATTCAGTAGTCGCAAATTATACAATGCCTCGCAAACAAGATTTTACGCAAGGATTCGATTGGATTCGTTCGAGTATTATCATGCGTACTATGCACGTTATTAGCGAACAGATGTCTCCCAGCGTATTAATTGGTCACTCGGTCATCGAGGGCGGAGCTGTCGTTTAATTATGTTAAAAACACGTTCAAAAAAAAAACGGCGTTCAAAATTAAGTATATGCAATGGCCAAAGTCTTATCACTTATATTTTTTTTGTTTTCAAGTTATCATATAAAATTATTAACATTTATCTTAATCATCGCAATCGTAGTTTCTTTTTATCATTATAAATATTAAACTATCCACCTACACTAGAAAAGATATCTATCTACTAAAAATAAATATAATTCTATCAGCATTACAAATCGGCAGTTTCAAACCAAAACCTACCTGACTTCGTGAAATATTTTTTAGGCAAAACAAAGCAAAAAGTTATAAATCTCGTTAATAAGTCGAGAAAGATGATTTTTAACAAGCAATAACTTTAGATTGATACTTGATATAATTATAACTAATGTTTAAAATGTATGAATGAGTTTAGAAAATAAATTGACATTCAAATCTAAAAAAACAAATAATGTAGTTGGGTACATTTTGATAGACAACGACTCACAATGCTGTCACAATTTTCACTGTTTATTGATACACTTAACTCTGTATTAATCACACGTATAATCACACATCAGAAATCAAAAATATAAATGGCAAAAATTATATATATGAAAACTTGAGCTTTACATGTGTTTTGCATCTTCTACAAGTTTTCCTAGATAATTTTTTATCATGTAATATATAAAAAATATATACTAAATATTTTGGAACAGACTATCACACACACTAAGCCAATTCAATCTGCGTGAAATCTAGTCTATACACCCATACATTTTTTTCGATATAAATTTCCGACGAAATGTTAATTGAATTTCGATTTGTTTTGTAGTGTTTGAAGATATTGTGCCGCGGACCTAAATGGCGTGAGTTAATTCCTTAGCAACTAACATCAACAGCGAGTCGACAGCGGCTCAATACCATTTAAATTCCAGCAGCCACTCGGGGGAAATGTTCCGCAAATGCAATAATGTTCGATAAGCGCTATCGATATACCATTCATCTTCAGCCAAGCTTTCCAATCTTTATCTTCAAAATTACATTTATTTTTATTCGGAAAATAAAACACGCGATAACGATTAAAAACTCTTATCCATTGAAATATTCCCAAAAATTACTTAATTCACTCGAAAATTAATTATCATCCCACATACAGAACACAAAGTATTTAATTTTAAAATATTATTACAAAAAATAATAAAATATATCTAGCCTTTTTTTGGGGTGTGACTCTACAGATTGAAAGTTTTCTGGGTGGATAGCAGGAGCGTTCAGTGATAACAAGAAGCGTGACTTTTATTTAAACATATATTCGGAAGAAAAAATCGATATTAAATATTTAGGTGGCAGAATATTATGAAATATTAAAATCTGAATAAAATTAATTATTGTGATAGGAATATTAGGAGACATATCTCTTATTTCGATTTCTTTTTCAAAGTGTATGCTTAGGAAAAAATCATCTTGTTTTCACTGCACGCCCCTGGTGGATAGAATTACGAATGTTGAAGTCCTTCAGAGTATGAAAGAAAGCCGAGAAATGCTGCAGACCACTAAGATAAGAAAGCTTGAGTATCTTGGATTTACAATATTATGGGAGGACCGAGGCATTGTCTAAACCAACTCATCATCCAGGGGAAAATAAATGGAAAAAGAAGCGTAGGAAGACATCGCATCTCATAGCTGCGTAACTTGAGGGGCTGGTACAGTAGCCGGCAAATATCTTTAAATTCTACGGCGTAGTGGGGGGAAGTTTGCGCATCTACCTTTCCACCAACGAGAGCCAAATTTAAACTACTCAACAGAATTTCAAGAAGTTTGCCGGCAACTGTACCAGCATAACTCGACTGAGATGTTCCGTGCGGCGGAGAATGGAGCTGTGATATCAATATGATCGCCGACCTCCAATAGAAGGCTCGTGCGTGGTAAATAATATCTTTCAGAACTAAAACGTTATTGGATTGTCACAGTTGTCCAGAATATTCTGTGTTTGTTCATATTCAACGGTGATTCTCCGATCATACCGATTCATTCATTTTTATAGAGAAATACATAGACGCGTAACCAAGAATTTACCGTATTTACATTATTTTCTATGAAAGTGTACAAAGATAATAATTGTTTATCATATCATATATAAATAAACAGACAATATGAACAAATTTTTTGTTTATTTTTATCGTGATTAGTTATTTTTAAATCATTAAAATAGATAAAATGTTTTTTATGTACGATCGCAAGTCCATTGGACACGGCCGCTTTAGGGCATCTTCGCTATTTGGACCGGGGCAAGCGAGTGGTTATAGACACCATAGAAAATTGAAGGAGCCCTATGGCCAGGACGTTCGTGGACTCAACGCCTCTATATCTCAGAAATGTTATTGGCGGAAGATAACAGAGTAAAAAGACCTGCACAAAAATACATTCACGAAATTACTAGATGCGTTACAGTATCGCAGAAATGCACGAGGAGCAATGCACTGACAAGAAAACAGCTATTAAATCTTAAATCTCCTATTTCCCATACACAAGTTTTTAATTTTGATGGGGCAGTAATAACAAAAGGAAAAAATGTAACTTCATATTGTCATACACGTCAGATGTATGAAAATTTTAATAATTAATAATACGTATAAATAAGCAAACGATGTCAAAACAATAACCAAATTAATAACAGCTTTTTCGTATTATATTAATTGAATTTTACTTATGAGATATATAAATACATGATTTAAACTTACACATGTACATTGGTAGATGATGTACGGCAAAGAAGTATTTTTGTCATAATCCGCTTACCTGTGAACAAAAGAGATTCATATTTAAATGGCATGTTAATAAAAAAAAATCCTTGATAATAATAGTATATCATCCTTGATAATAAATACTCTACTCTGAAATGTAAGAGTGAACTACCACATTCACTGACCATTACTCAGGCAACGTAGACTTGGCAATGAGTAGGTACTTGACAGTGAATTTAAAGACATGTTTCATGAAAATCGATTTTGAGACGTTGATAGTTTTTTTGTAAATCCATACAGTGATAATGATTTGTTTGAGTTTTATTTATTTTACAAACTGATAAATTTCGCGTTACTATTACATTGTATATTATAATTTATTTATTTGTTTATTTCTATTTAATTTATGTACAAAATTTTGGTTTGACTGTGCCTGTCTCACTAGAAATATCTGTGTTGAGACAGGCATAGTTTACAATGGTGTGTAGGTACAAAACATAGTATATAGATCTGTAGTAGAATAATTATTTGTATTTGTTAAGTGAGTCGTATATTTCCAGACACCGCTAACTCCAAACCAAAGAAATTGACAGCAAGTCAAGTAATTTATCCCTTATTGTGTGAGATGTTATTACCTACACTGTTAGTTTTTCTAGAAAATTTGTTTACATTTATAACAAACTTTCTAGAAAAACTAAATTAAATAATTAAATTAATAAATAAAACTGCAATTTTTTTTGATATGGAGTTAGCGGTGTCTGGAAATATACCACTCAAGTAATGTATATTAACATAACATAAAGTGATTAAAGTAACATAATAGAAAATATATCATATTTATGAGGTTATAGTGTGTTATTGTGTTTGTGTAAGTGTGCCTATTTTATCTCTTCCCGTGTTTCGGATCCACTGTTTTATTTTGTATTTTATGTTAGGGTTGTAAATTTTGGTTAGTGTGTTATTATTACGCGTTGTATATTATTTTCATCAAGCTAATCCAAATATATATATTGTTTTTTGAAATACTGAAATTTTCGTAAACATTTTTCTAAAATAATATTCAAAAATAATAATTAGAATAATATTTAAAAATTCTACTATTCAATTTAATTTTGGTACACCCTCAAAAACCGTGCACTTACAATAACTTAAATGCTTACAATAAAATTAAAATATGATGTTACTGTTAGAATAGATTACCTTTTCGATTTCAGGAATGGCATAAACCCGATGTATATGTTTGGGTGAAATGTTAAGTAAAATTATATCATAAGTTAAAACACTCAACTCGTATATTAATAACAATGTCTCACAAAAAGGAAGCTATTTGTATGGGAAACTAGGTATGGAGGTCTTTTTGGGCGTTTACAAGGCTTAAGACCCATTGTATGGCTGGCTTAAGTGATCACAATGCAACGTACAAATTCCACCCACGATTGACCACCATATCTAACAATTTTATGGAAAATATACATATGTTATTTATTATTTACCACGTTTCACTTGGACTTACGCTAACGCTATCTATAACTGAAATTTATCATCACCATGAACCAGTGTATAGATGTCGCCGCTGGAAGTGAGATATTTTGACTAGAGTATGAAGCGATATTCTTATTTTATGTGTATATGGCATTCAACCGAATTATTATTATATAAACTAGAAAATGCCTGAAAATTATTTCAATTATTCACTCCTTTTTAGACTAGTTTCATGGACCAGACTAGACAGTTTAGACATTCACAACATGAAAGCACAAATACTATTAATATATCATCGATATCTGCGACAGTTCTGAGAAGACTAGAAAAGCCCCAAAAATATACCACCTTTGACGTCAAAAGTCACTAAAACTAGAACTTAGAAATTTTTAATTATAGAAATTTGAAAAATATTTTTTGTAAGATTTTGTCATTTTATTTGACATAACTGGTAAAAATTTATTCGTCTTAATATTTTAAATAAAATCTAATTTTAAAATATTTTTTTTCAAAATCGAAAGAAGCAGACTCCCCGAAAGTTTTTGCTACAAGCTACGTAATGCTTTGTGTAATAAATTAAAATCTCTTTTTTAAATTTGATATAATTTATAAACATCTTAATAAAGAAATGTTGAGCTCTTCATTGGAGATATTAACTTTGAAGAAATAATTAATTTTTGATAATACATATTCTTAAGATTATTTTCTAATTTATACATTTTATGTATAAAATTCTGTACAGCTTTTAGCCTTTTGTGCCCCTAGTAAAACACCAAACTTGCAAGTCATACCGAACCACCAGCATAATTATACGTATTTTTAGACCTTGCAGAGACGCAGGGTCTAGAAACGCATGATTTTCAATATTTAAAATCATTCTGCAGTCTGTGGACATTAGTTCCAAGCTTTTGACAGACATTTTGAAAGAACTTTAATTCTGCTCCTCTCCTTAATATTCGAAACAACCCTAAAGCGGCCTTAGGGTTGTTCCGGAGATACGATTTTAAAATGTGTCTCATATACATATGTATATATATGTCTTGTTGATGTAAATTCTGTGCCATGATACGAAGACAATTTTTATGGTTTAATATTTTCTTCAGTTACGAATAATCAATTTGAATGTTCTGCAAAAACGGGCCTCGCGTTAAGTTTGTGGACTCAATGAAAAAATAAATTGATCTTAATATTGGGATAAAATAAATGTATTAATATTTTAAACCTAAATTTTGCTACCCTAAATGAACTAAACTAAATTAAATTGTATAAAGATGTACTAAATTAATTAAGTAAATTTAAAATATTAAAAATTATTTATTAAATATAAATAATAATATAATAATATAATATAAATATAAATAAATAAAAATTTTAAAAATAATTAAACCTCGTTTTTGTTAAATCATGTAACGTAGTCCAATATTGACTTAATCTAGTTGCTAATTAAAAGAAAAATCAATATTTTTGTAGTATTATAATAGTATAGAAGGTCCGATGTTTCGTAGGAAACCCGTTTGCACGGCGCGGGTCTAGATCGTGCAATCCGAGATGATGAATATGTTTTCGTAATTATCAAATCAAGCAAACAAAAACCTAAACAAACTTCGATAAATACGAAAATATAAAATCAGGTGAAATTCGGCTAAACGAATACGAAAATATATATTCGAAACATCCCTAAAACGCGTGCGTACTGCCAGCCTGCCACCAGGGGTACTGTTTGGAGTAGTGATGCAACGAATACGAATATTCGTATTCGCCGAATATCATCACGAATATTAAAAACAAACTATTTATAACTGAAGGCAACGCAAATTACGGGTTGGCTGTGCACCGTGTATCCGAACACACCTACGCACTCTATTATCGGGGATTCCCCTAACATTGAATGAATGGATTTGTTGAGTTCTCAAGTTGTCAATTGTTACTTGTTTCACAGCATAAAGTGAGTTTTTTCATCTAAATTCGTTGGGTTATTAATAAGGTTAAGTGCTCATTTCATGAAGTTTTTGTTTTGTAATACATATTGTTCGTTCCATTTTATTTCCGTTGTGTGTAAAAGCGTTAACTCTTATAAAATAATTTAAAATTAAATCTAATAACATGATTTCTCGTAAGCGTGAAAAAAGTGATATTTATTTTCGACCGCTGGGAATGTACAAACGGATAAATTAAATGTTGTGCTTTTTGAACAAAAATTTGCCGGTGGTAAATTTTAATTAATAAATCTCTTAGTAAAAAAAAGAAACGTTTTGTATTATTTATTACCTTGTTGATTTATTCGTATTCGTATTCGCCGAATAGTAGGTTTGATATTCGTATTCGTGAAAGTAGTATTCGCTGCATCACTAGTTTGAAGATTGTAAAAAGTGGCTCGTGTGTTGCTACGACACTCACGCGGCGACCTGTGACGTAATTCCAGTTTGAGTACCGTGGCCCCGCCGACAGGAAGGGATGCGCGGTGTCCATCAGGCGAGCACTCCGCGACGCCGATCGTCCCGGCCCGATCTCGCGCCGCCTATTCTAGGCGTAACGCGCTGGCTGTTGAACCCGTGGGACATTAATGGCGCGCCGCTGAAACTTAATTCATTAGTGTATTCTGCAGTGCGCCTCTTAGATACAAGATTAAAATGTCTCGCCATGGTTTTCATTTGCCTAGTGTGTGAATATGACAGTGCGAACATGACATCTAGCGTCAAAAGCACCAGAAGTCGATTTAAATAGAAAATATGCTTTTCTTAAGATAATATCTTGGTCTCCTTTTTATGTATATCTGGTTTCTGATTGAGTTAATTTGTATTATGTTTTTATACTGTTTGTATTACTTACGTTTTTTATACTGTTTATATTACTTTTCCTTGAAACGCAGAAAGTACATAAAAATATGAGGGGGGTTCTTTAAAACAGGTCAAGCCTATTTTTTATGTATATGTACTGTTTTATGTATATCTGGTTTCTGATTGAGTAAATTTGTATTATGTTTTTAAACTGTTTGTATTACTTATTCCTTTTATACTGTTGTATTACGTATTCCTTAAAACGCAGAAAGTGAGCAGAAAGTACATTAAAATATGAGGGGGTTTCTTTTAAATCAGGTCAAGCCTAATTTAGATATCGCCAAAATTTCTTCGTGTAAACAATTTCTGGGAAAAATAAATAGATGATATATATATATATATATATATATATATGTAAGGAAACCCGTGTTTCCCTACCCGCCAAGTTTTTTCCACAACCACCCACCGGTGGTTATGGTGCTGGATAGCCCTTGGTGTCACGTCGAAAATATGCGAGTTTGGTGGGGGTGGCTGTGCGTGGGTGGGAGTGGGTGACGAAAATGTCCTTTCTAGCACATTGTTTTGTTATGGGAAGGCCGCAAATGCTTCAGATTGTTTCAAAATAGGCGCGCCGACTGTGTCGATGAGTCCAGAAGGTTTCGGAAAAACCTGCTCTAGGAAGTTCTGGAAGAAGAAGGTTCTAGAAAATCCCCGAAAGTTCTATAAGATTCTAAACTGAGTGGCGGAATGTGTCGGTGTATCTAAAAGGTTCCTGTACATTCGATAAATTTCTTTTAAGTTCTGGAAGGAGAATGTTCTAGAAGGTTCGCGAAAGTTCTATGACGATCCAAACAGTGTACTAAAAAACTACGCGTGCGAAGCCGCGCGGGCACAGCTAGTAGAATATATAATATGTTACTACTGATACTGATAACTGATATAATATAGAAAAATAATTGGAATAAACAATATTTAATTTAGTGACCGACCCAAGGTTCGGTTTCGGCAAAAAAATCTAGTTTCGGCTTTAGTTTCGGTTTCGGCAGAAAATCTGCAGAGAATAACGCAGAGTTTCGGTGCGGCCGAAGGCTCGGCAGATTTTCTGCCGAAACTGAAATGAAAGCATATTTTCTATTTAAATCAACTTCTGTTGCTTATTACAATATAATTACTTTACCTACTTAATTTTTTTACTTCACTTAATTATACATTATACTACTCAAAAAGTCTATTCCATTAATTTTGAAGATAACAAGTTTCAGACTTTGCAGAACAGAAGTTGCAGACAGAAGATTTCAAGTATTGTGTGGCAAATCCATTTGTGATGGAGCAAAGAATGAAAGTATTAAGTATGAATAATAAAGCTGATCAAGCTTATCTAAGATCAAAAAAGAATTAAAAAAGGTTTCGCTTTGGGCATGTTTAGCGAAAGTGAGGATGGAAAGAATGGTAAGATACACACATATATGACAGAAGTGTTGACGACGTTAAAGAGGGCGGCCGCGGAAAACGTGGCATGACCAGATTAATAATGGTCGAGCTTGCCTGCGAAGATGTATGAATGTGGATGAGGGGAGGATTGTGTGTCAGGATGGAAGAGTGTGGAGCTGCATCTTCTCCGCCTACCCTCCCGGAGAAATATTTTTGTAGCATTCTATTTTCTCATCAGGACATCTAGATTTTTAAATATAATGTGAAGGTGGAACCATTTATTTGTAATAGAAATCTAAATTATAAATATTAAAACAATGGCCAAAAATCATATTTTATAATAAAAACACATTTTTATTGGGGAGTTGCATTGTTTTAAATATTATAGAATTCCAAAAATACATCATAAAAAAAGTATTGCGAAAATTTTCGTTATCTTAAAAACGTAACGTATAAAAACCTTAAAAATCGGAAATAACTGTAACCTCTTATTTGGAAATAACAGTAACAAAAACTTGCATCGCATAAAAAGTAAACATTGAACGCAAGCATGTCCAAATAATAATTTGCGGAAATCGACCGGGATTTTCAGTCGATGACGTGTTCGAAATACCATGATGCATCTTACAAATTTTACCAGTTTTATTTTCTCTTGCATATTATCTGTAGGTGCATTATGTGGACGAATGAAATATTAATAATAGATGTTTCGAAATTTGATTAAAATTGACTGCCCCAGTTAATACGACTACGGACTATCGAAAGTCTACTGTGCTCGCCATTAGCGGATTATGTCCTTGGCGTGTAATTACACTAGTGGAACTAAATTCATCGGTGCACTGTAATGTGTGTATAATTTTCAATTCCACTTTAGACAATATATATAGACAATCTATACTCTTTTGTTTTGCCGCATTATATGTATATCGTATTTCTTGTGTCGTATCACTGCATTTTATGTATTTTTGTTAACATTTTGCATTTCACTTTTGTATAATTAACACGATTGTACACGAGGAGGTTTAGTTCAACTCTGTATAATTTCACACTCTGTGGTTCAAATATTAATTTTGATGAAATAAGAACTTGGAATGTTTTACAAGCAAGACGACGATACATAGATAGATAAGCACCACCTTTCTTCGTATCCACATTACAAAAAACATCGCGTAATCAATCTCCTTTTCACACATAAATGCTCAATCCCAAGTAATTTAAAAGCATTTCTTACAGCCTTTGGGGTTGGAAACTTATAATACTATTTCGAGAATGAATAGTTAAAATGTTGTATACTTTCAATTTGAAACTAGTGGCAAATACAATTTAATAAATAAATATAAAACACCTGACATATTTCATTTTGTTAAGATTATTTTTGCTTTCGGTTTCTGGAGAGATCCTATCAGAATGATACATAAAAATGCTTAAACTGATTTATTTTCAAAACGAATGTATTAAACAAATTAGACCCATTTTTTTTAACGCGAGAGAAAATGATCACAGTAAAACTGAAATCTTGAAACTGCATGGTCTGAATCAAATGATTAATATTTTATATAATTAATAAAAACTTATTTATATTATTAATATTTATATAAATTCTATGTAACCTTTATCTACTTGAGTATATTTATTAAAACCAACCGGATTCACAAAATACCATTTTCTTAATCACAGTAATAAAAACACTAATCCTAAACATAAAATTAGTATAGTTCTTGTTTACAAAACTAAAATTTTAAAAATATATATATTTCTAATACCCGACTGTACACGTAATTATAAAATAAGTCTGGTGAGATGTGATAAGTATACGGTAAAACTAGTATAGTATAACTAGTATTATAGTCAAACAAATAGGTTAATGAGTATATGCTAAATACAGAAATACACGGTTTTAATAATAATACATGTTGTAAGCAATAAAAACATATAGGATAAAACTAAAAAGTGCATGCTACAATGAGGAAACATGTAAAGGCAGTAAACAAATGCTAAAAAAGTAATACATAGTAAAAGCAATGACCGTATAAGTGCGCGATGAAACTAGGCACGCTATAGCACTCCTTTCTTAAATTAATTGCGCTTTGAGTTATCTCGAATCAGGTCTTCAATCATCATTACTTCCAAAATAAAAATTGACGGGTAAATAACATCAAACATAATATTTTCGCTGTCTATCTGTCCGTAACTTCCCGTAACGTCCGTAGCAGTTACGGAAAGACAGTTCATTCAAATTCACTATAAAAAACGAAATTAAACGGCTGGAAGTAGGGTGCGAACCTCGGACGCTCAAATGCCAGCGCAGCACACTAGCGACATTGCTACCACCGTGGACCGTCAAAAATATACTATATACTAGGGCTTAGCAAAGATGCGAACCATCTAATGTTCCGTGATTTTTTACGATTGTGCGGCTAGTTTTGCAATAGTTTACTAATTTATTTTGCCCACAACGCAACGAGAACTACAAATTTACCAATAGAAGACTGAGTATTTTATCTAAGCTGGTGATACGGGGGCTGCGCGGACCACAGGAAGGCATAATTTGATGAGATATTTGAAATTTACTTGTATGTACATGATGCGTAACTTACATTACAGTGCGTAAAGCCATGTATTCACTAGGGGACAAATCGCGAAACATTCCACTCGGCATGTCGCATCAACATCTACGCTCATGTTTCGGGGACAATGACGCGATCATTTGACGTGTACACACCGGGACTCGCATATCTTGTCGCGGAAATGTCATCTAATGAGGTTATGGATGACAGCTGCGGTATCTCATTTGGCGAAGACGGGGTTCCGCGCAATTCGAAATGTTTTTTTGGGTCGCAATTTCAAATTAACGAGGTTTTACTGTAGTAAATTGAATATTATTAAAAACAAGGTTCTTTTTGCAAATAATTATTGTTTTCCACGTCACGGAAATGTGGCCCTAAGAGGTTATGATTTCAACTGCGTATCTGTTTATATTAATGAGTTTATCGAAACGTAAGAGGAGAAAAAAGAGGAGAATGCGAAATTCTTTACTGCAAAGAAAAAGAAGGACGGACATTCTATGCGATCTTCGATCGATACAGCTCGATGAGTTCAAGAACAATTTCGTTTCCCCACACTGTCATCTTGACAGATACAGCGCATGCGTATTCACTTGTAAACATACCACGTGGTACTGACGCTCCGCGGAATGTTGCAGTGAGTACGCTCGGGTACCGTGCGCATGGCAACGTTGCCACGGCACGTAGAAATGCCGCGCTATGTTGTGCGCGCCGTCGCGGAACAGTGCACGACATTGCAACGTCACGTAGACTCTGTGCCACGCGTGCTGTTGAGGGACAATTTGTCCCCTAGTGAATACATGGCTTAACTTACATAACTCTTACTCCGTGCTTGAATCGATTCTGACTTTAATTAAGTGTACGCACCCATTCGATACGCATACGAACATGATATAATTTCCTATAAGATCAACGACAAAATTTCTCTAATGATTCCAAAATAACTAGCAAGCACATTAATAATTTATGTTTGTTTTTAAAATAAAGTTTTTTTTTATTAAATGGAACATAAAAAGTGCGTAAGGTTAGTTACCCCATGTGACATCAATATAAAAGCAGTAATACATGGATAAAATTAGATAAAATAAAACAATACGAAATAAAAATACTTGAATTTTATATAGCCTTTTTATATCCCCACTTTTACATTGGTTTTTCAATCAATTTGGAAAATTTCGAACATAAACAAAAAATAATTTGACGAGTAGGATTCAAGTAAAACAATAGGTTTTAATTTTCATTGTAAATTTTATTGTTTTAGTAATTTATTAATAACAATATTTTACAGCTGCTCTGTCGTGTTAGAAATGGCGATAGAGAATAATCTGTGTTATTCTGTAAATAGCAATATTGGGCTGTCAGATCTTTATCCCAGCACTTAATATACGAAATAAAAAAAATAAACGAGACGTAAGTATATTTCGGTATTCGGTGTTCGTCGTACTTAAATAGGAAGATTTGTATGTTTTCACATATCTCTCTCAAAGTAACATCCTTTATTTGCGATGTTCGATTTCTCCGGTCTGGTCTGACAGCTGTCCTCCGACGCAAACAATTGCACTTATTAATTTCTTCTCCCACAGCGTCCTGATGTACAATTATGGCAAAATTTTCATTGTCACGATTGGAGCATAGAAAAGATAAATATTACTGGAACCTTATTATTATAAAGTTTGACGGATAACCGTCATGTGTTTCTTTCTCCCTCTGACCACACCACCAACGTATACCTACGTCTCGATTGTTTTTTATTTTTATTTTCGTCTATTAAGTGTTGGGATAAAGACCTGACATCCCAATATTGCTATTTTCAGAATAGCACAGAATGCACGATTAGCGCTGAACCCAACAGATTATATTTTGTTAATTATTATATTTTTTTGTATAATTATATTTTGTTATTAATTAAATTGTTTTGCATTTCGTAAATAAAGAAAATATAAACAACATCGATTAATGTTGTTCGCACATTTTCTGCAAATTTCTCCTACAGAATGGACGCCACAACGATTAGACCAGGTCTGTATCATATCTCAAACAATAAAATCAGTATTTTAGTTTGTTCAATTTAGGTCACTCTGTACATGACACATATAGTACATAAATATAAAAAAAAATTACAGCACAAACCACTTAAGGGGACTATCAATAAACAGCACGATCCGGCGAGCATGTCTAACCTCGCTAAAGCGTATTTCACAGCTCGCCTCCCTCGAAATCGTCAATCAAATGTCAGCTCGGATTTATGGGGTTGATATTTCATGCGCCGTACAAAAGAGAGCAATGTGATTCATAAAGCGGGGCCAAAGAAAGAGATATCGCTAAACATAAAACTTCCGGAAAAATACTATTCTGTGTTATTCAAAATTTATATTTACAACTTTTTAATGGGTGCACGCATTAAAAAATTGATCGTTTTAAAAGAGTTTTGGTGCCCAACGCAGCTCGGGCAGAGCTGGACACAAAGACGCAGCCAGCTAGCTCTTCTCGCAATCTTGGACCTCTCAACAGCTTTCGGAATTCACTCCGTTCTACCGCGCATAATTGACGTGTAGATTCAATCCTGACATTGAATAAATTCAACTTGTAATCCGACATCTGTCTACATTTCTGGTATTAATTATTGTCTGTAATCATCATGCAGTATCAAGACACAATATACACTTGAGAGAACACCGAAAGGTAACTTAGTGTTGGAGACGGGTTACCATTAGTATGTCAACTATCTGATACAGTTGCCGGCAAACATCTTGTTAAATTTTGGCGTAGTGGGGGAATGCGCAGAAGACAAAATTTGGGTCTCGTTGGTGGAATGGTACATGCGCAAAATTTCCCCCACTACGTCGAAAAATTTCAAGACGTTTGCGGGCTACTGTATCATCCACATTATATTATAACAACACACACTATTTTATAACTAACTGTAATCTTAACTGTTCTTGCAGTACCATTAAACACAAGTTAGATCTCATACTTTCACATACCAACAGGAGACATACGTTCACCTATATATTGGTGGTATATAAACAATCCTCCGTAATGGATGACACATCTCATTTCAACCGTATTAACCTCCATAAAGTCATTCAAAAACCTTCCTTAATACCCTAAAAATAAAAATAGATATATTATTTGAAAAGTAGAGGGACTGTATCGGTTCAGAAAGTGTGGGTTATGCAAATGAAATGTATTTAAATCCCGCGTGGATTTACTAAATAAATAAACAAATGTAGACATCACGGCACGGTTGTACCATCACTCACTAGCAAAATACACAAAACTATAAATTAAACAGAACAAACTCAGTGAAATTATTCAGTACACACGTCTAATAACAAACTTAAGAAAGTTAAATACCAACATAATGGTTTGCAAACTGTCAGAAAACTTAGACAAATCGTACACGCTTACGTTTTGAGCTCTCGAGCTATAAAGTTATTAGACTTTTAGATACATATAAACTAAACTGAAGGAGTAGGTAGTAATAGGAGAAAGTAATAGAAGAGTCGGATTTAGGTTCTTCAAATTAATAAGTAATTTAAAAAATATAAGTTTACTTGATGCAAGGCACTTTAACCGTTTCAGTTGAGTTAAAAGTAAACAAAAATACATCCCTCTCGATTCTTAAAAAAAAACGAATAAGGTAATAAAATACAAATAAGGAAGTCGACATTTTTTACTCCCTTTCTTTTAACTCGTAGCGTCTGCTTGTCGGTTTGTCTGCCGAAAAAAATTTGGATCGATTTTTAACCCTTTTCCCGTGATCCAATTGAGCTGAAACTTTGCAGGCAGACTCGTGGCGATGACAAAAATGTTCTAGCAAATTTTCGTTTAAAATAATTTAATAATTATAGTATAATTTTGCATTCTTCGAATTTTTTTAATACTCCCTTTCGTAGCGTCGCCCGAATCGAGCCCGACGCGTGGAGTAGGCGCGAAACCTGTTTCAACTAGTAAATGAGAAAGGGAGTATAAAAAATACTTGGTTTTTATGGGTTAGTTTTTTTTTAAATTTAATTCTAACCAATGATTTTTAACAATTCTGCCGATTAGATAACCGATCTTTGCAGATTTCCGCGCTTGTCCCATTGGCCTACGTCGCGCTTGAATCGGGTGCCTGAGTTTTCGAAAACACGATTTTTTTAACGAAAAGTATTGTAAATTATTTGTGGTTGAATTCAAAACAGCAAAAGTATCACTAACAAAAATTAGTTATGGATTTTATCGGTGTTTAATCAGTCAATCTAAAAACTTGTAGAACGTTGGCAAAAAGTTGTAAAGAGAATACATTATTGGCTAATTTCTTATATTTTTTTTATTGTGTCACCTTATTCTCCCCATTTGGAAAAAAGGACACAACTTATGTTAACAACTAAAAAACAATTATAGTACTTGACAGTACAAATTA
Organism: Agrypnia vestita; assembly: GCA_016648135.1. Taxonomy (NCBI): domain Eukaryota; kingdom Metazoa; phylum Arthropoda; class Insecta; order Trichoptera; family Phryganeidae; genus Agrypnia; species Agrypnia vestita. The sequence goes on along the minus strand of JADDOH010003224.1, from coordinate 79,084 downwards.
ATATTTTGTATTTATAAAGTCGGGTGATAGATTTTTTTAATTTCTAAAAATTTAATTCTGTAAATATAAGAAAAATAATTCAGGATTGGTTTGTTATCCAATGAAGTGAAATTTTCCGAAATTGGTTTAAATAAATAAACTCACGAGGTTAAAAACAAAGTTAATTATAAATTTCAATAGAAATAATCAACTACGATGTTTACGCAGTAAATGTCTAATTTCATCGTCTGTCTGTCCGCATGTCCGTAACTTGCCGGAATTAAAACCTTAGAGTGTGATCAGCGGGCGGCTCAGAAAACACTCAAGGGTCTCCGCAGCAAATTAGATGGTCTTTTTACTCCCTTTATATTAACTCGTGGCGTCTGCTTGCTTGCCGGCTTGCCGGGTGAAAAAAATTTGGATCGATTTTTAATCCTTTTCCCGTGATCCAATCGAGCTGAAACTTGGCAAGTAGACTCGTGGCGACGATCAAGAAGATCTATAAAAAAATCTATTTTCGTTAAAAAAAAATTAATAATTATAGTATAATTTCGGATTTTTAGAAATTTTATTGGTTTTTTCAAATTGGAATCATTAGAAAAGTTTGATTAGCAGGCGGCCCGATAACGTCGCGGAATATTTTCTAAATTTGAATTACTCCGTCGGTATACATAATAGCACATAATAGGTACTTCACTACGAATGTCGAAAATCTAAATTGACTGACAAATGTTTTTAGAATTTAATCTTCAAAGCATGTGTCTTATCAAAGCTCAAAACATCTGACATTTTAGAAATATATTAAATTACTGTAATTTTAGTTTTATGTTATATGTTTTAATTCGTCTTTAATTATTGTTATATTTTACAAAGAAAGGGAGCATAATAAAAACTTGGTTTTTATGGGTTACTTTTTTATATATATTTTCACGAATTTTCAAAATTCGGCAATTATTGTGTCCCGTGAAAAATCACGGATGTATGGCAATTTTTACTATAATTGTTTATCGTATAATTTACCTATCAAATAAAATATGAAGCGTCATAATTCATTGCCAGAAGAGAAGTTCATGAAATTAGATAGGGAACATGCACAGTACAAAAGATTAGGGATGTCGGCGTTTGAAAGAGAAGAAACGGTTTAGAGAGTAAATAGTCCGCGGTATTGTGACAAGACTCGCCATTAATTATTAATTATTTGCGTCGGCCGCCTTTCGCCGCCACCGCTGCAGCACAATTGATTAAAATGTCCTTGCGGAGAGTCGGCGGCACACTGACCGGCGCTCGTCGTGCCTGCTTGCTTCAGGAACGCGGACCACGCAGAACCAAACTGATGGTCATCATTTTTCTTTCATATTATTCATCAGGAATTCCCAATACTAATATTTCATATTACAGTGACGAGCAAAAGTCTGGAAGTCACATTAAAAAAAAACCCACTTAAGTCTAATTTTTTGATACCTCCATGCTCTCTTTCTCGTGAGCTAAGCTACTGAATTATATAATTTTTTCATAGAATACGTTATTTCAAAGGCTCGTCTTGTGATATGTAACAGTGTTCAAATATAAATAAAGATTTTGAAAAATTTCGTAACGTAACCATAAAAGTGTATACCTACTGTAACATGTTATTTTACTAATAGTCAAAAAAGATTTAGAAAATGTAAAAATAGAATGTTGTAAATAGCGCGTTAAAACGCACAATGAACACATATTATAAAATTGGTTGTTTCAACTTAATTAAAATCATTAGTTGTTCTAACTCAATTCAATCATTAAAAAAAAAATAAGTCATAAAACATAGTTTTTAATATAAATCCTTTGTATCAGAGGTCTCGGTATCCATTTTATTGTAATTTTGTTTTTTTGACTAAGAGATTCATTTGTATTATTACTAAATAAGATTTAAGATAATCAGGAAAATCGTTTCTTCAATATTTGTATTATTGTATTAATAATTATCACTGGCATTTTGATACGACGGAAGTATTTACACAATAGATTTTGTTTTGTAGCAGTTTTAAATAAAGAAATTGTAATGTATCGACGATTTAAATAATTTTAGAATGGTACCACAAAGTAGGTACTTGCCCAAACATCTTAAATAAATTTGCATTTTTGTGTACGTGTGTGATCCCAAATGCACTGTCATCAACATCTGGTCGATGTGCAAATTTCAGCTCGATGGGAAGTGTGTTAATTTTCACTTCCAAGATTTTTCCACAAGAAATCAAGACCGGCGGTGAAGTTGACAAAAAATATTTAAAAACGCAATAATATTTTATAAAATTCAAACAACTTTAAAAAAAAACTTTTTACAATTTGCATAGGAATTTCAAATACTTAAATTTTAGTTAGCTCTGATTTCTTCGTTTGTGAAATGAGAAATGTGTATCTCACTCCACCATCTTGGCTCATTATTAGAGCACATGTTTAGTGCCCATGCGTACTTCTTGATAGGTTTGATAACGTAAATATTTGTGAAAAACGTTCAATAGGTTAGGTAATGTAAATATTAAAATCACTTTCACGTTCCTTCCATTGAGGACAAACCATCGCGGGGAACGTATTCCGTTACGAGATCACCAGTTCCATATTATTTGTCAGTGACAGATATTAAAGATAGCGGGATAATATTAACAAAGGTAACTACGGTACAGTCACACGATTAGTAATCCTCGATGACTGCATTTAATTTTTTTTTTGATATTGGCTGCCTTTGCTTTTACAGCCATCGTATTTGCACAAAGAGTTCCCGTTTCAAATCAAATAGTGATGAAAAAATAGGGAGCATCGGACAAAGCAGACTACGAGAACGGAATCAATTGATGAAACAAAAAAAAGTGCATATCAGATTGTACAAAAAAGGAGAGTTAGGACCAACATACAACGAAAATTTTGTGCGGGCGGATGCTCTGAATCCAAAAGACCTTATAAATTATTGTATTATTGCTTTACTATTGCAACTAATATTTTTTTTTAAGAAAAACTGTGTTATTTTTATGAAATTAATTTCTAATTATTACAATTTAGTTCATTTTAAAATGCATCCAATATTTTATAACGTGTTGCTTGTTAGCTAAAACCACTGGTGTATACATGTGATCATGTGATGTGAGGTCAACAGAACAGACTAACAGCCTCAAGGGCCAACCCATCGTTTAAAGAAATGTACGTGAACTTTAAATCCATATAGAGGAAACGTTTGATGTAGGCTCAATATGAATTGTACAGCCATTGAAGATGAGGAAAGGTTTTATAACTTTGCACTCCAATTCTATAAATAAATAAAGAAATGTATATTATATATACACCATTATATGAAGCAGGGGCGTGCAGTGGGAACAAGAAGCATGACTTTTTCCGAAAGAAACCGAAATAAGAGATACCTATACCTCGTGATATTCAAATCACAATAATTAACATTTTATTCAAATTTTAAGATTTTTATGATACTTTGCCAGATAAATACTTAATTTCGATATTTTTTCCCAAATATACGGTTAAATAAAAGTCATGCTTCTTGTACCCACTGCACGCGCCTGATATGAAGGTATTGTTGCAAATTTTAAGACAGTTAAAATTAAAACGTTAAACACTATTATAACTAAGAACTAAAAAGTTAAACAATATTATAACGTGCGAAAACAAAAACTATTTTATTTTATTATTCTATATTATATAGCGCCATTTTAGTTCACTTCAGGTGCAATGATCTTGCGCCAAAAAAATCAAAAAATTACAATGTTTCAAGAGCACGAATATACTTACACAATTTGTGATGGAATTCGAGTAGCAAAAAATCATAATAAAGTGACCCAAAAGAGACGCGTCATTATAGAGAAACAAGAGGAGATGCTTTTAATTAACCGCAGCGGATGAAATGACTGCTGAGCGTTCCAAGACGCGAGCACATTTGAAAGAATAATTATCTGAGAATACTGAAAACCTTAATAATAAATATTTCTTTCCTGCATGATGCCATTGCGCGGCCGCGCTATTTCTGTATGCCGGCAATGTCAATGGCCCAAACCAGCGCCGAGTGCACGCGAGCCGATCGGAAGAGCCGCGGGCACGACGGCGGGCGGGATCGACACATCCAAACGGCCCAAAACAGAGGAGTAATACGAATCGATTCTTTTTCACTGCGTTCCTTCCAAAGAGTTAACGAGTGTTTAGCCGGGTGTCGTACGCTAGAATACGTGCATTTCCACCAAACCGTGATAATGTGAACAAAGGCATTGCAGAATGATTACGAAAACGGCGGAACAAAAATGGAATTAAGGGATTGTTGATGATTATATTATGTAATGTTAATTAAACAAGAAATGAAAAATGACAGTTTTCTTATAGCTGTAGAGAATCCATGCTTGAATACATTCTAATATTGTTGGCGATGCCTTCAGCTTATGTGAAGAGAGTAGAGATGTTTTTAGGAGGCAAATGTATTCAGGATAGAAGGTATGGACGGAAATATCAAGAGAACTATAGGTAAATAGCGAGATGTGATCCGTTATAATCAAAGCCTAAGAGTCTGTAAAAATGTGCTGATGTGTACGTGTGTACATGAACATCAGCGAAATGCCAGAAAGTGCTAGAAAGCACACGACTGATGTGGATGCGTTTTTCAAAAGCAGTGTGCGAACAATACCGAATGTAATATCGATCAATAAGTAGCGATAAAATAAAGAACAAATATTTCAATAGGCTGTAAAAAGATTAAACCAGGCCTAATCTTCGATTTGCAAATGATATGGCACTAATCGAGACTTTGCGAAGACTGAAAAATAAAGAAGAAAGTGAGAACTTATGTTTTTGGTGGCTACGAAGAGGTCAGAAGAAGAGCAGGGTGAGAACTTGAGATCCGAAGAAGAAATTACGTCATGGCTAAGTCTGCTGTATTTAAACTGACCAAAGGAAGAAATATGTGTAAACTTCCAGTATGTTTAAACCACGGTATTCTCTATAGCTCATTACGGAGTGGGACCATGGACGAAAATGAAAGAAATCAGCATACTCGACATCTCAATATGTGGTAATGGCGTCGAATGGCGCGTGTATTGTGGAGACGAAACTGTGTCTGCTGTCTGCATTAGGAAAAAAGGCTCTCAAAGAAGAAGAAAAGCGCACAATTTGCAGAAAAGATTCTTGCGTACTTTGACCGTGCTGCTAGAATGCTAGAAGAGATGGGCATCGGTTTTCAAAAAGATGGACATAGAGCGAAATGTATATAAAATATTTCTTTAAAAGCTATTTAAATTAACATAAAAATGTGTTAAAGAGCTGTATTGGTAACAACACGCGTTGACTTACAACGTCTATAAATGTCGCCTTAACTACTTTCGCACTAAATTTTCTAAATTTACATTTTGATAATCAATTCCAAGTAATTTTAAAGGAACACATTTTGGTTAAGACTGCCGCAAAATCGTGGTGATTAAATGTTTGCAAACGAAAAGTTTCAGATATCCGCGATCGGAGTAGCTCGCATTAATTCGGGGAGGAATTACAATCCGAGGAAAATTAAGAATAATCGTGTTCTTATACGGGTTGTTGAAAAACAATACCAAATTAAATTGCTTCTCGGAAAGAAAGTTTTTTCTTAAAGGGCAGACTAGTCGTCATGGAAACAATTTAAAAAGTAAATCTACAAGGTTAATTATTTTATTACTGAGTATCAAAACGCTCAAAGGGTAAGTACAACAAAATACTGATGAATTTACAGGTTGTATGTAACGAAGGTATTCGTTATTGAATTATATTTTGTATTTACGGAAAATTAAGAACAACACTTCTCATAGATATTTCAAGGGTCTCTCGAAATCCGCCTGCTTCGGAAAATATATAATTCATCACAGAAGACAAAAGGTATCCCATTTCGTAATTATTTAACTTGAATACGTCTTTAAAATCGTTTCCAGGTAACTAAATGATTCCAAAAATCCATAAAAGGTATTTCAAAAATCTGAACGTCGCGAAAATAGGTCATTACATAAATACTTACATCTCAGAAAGATGGCGATGATGGTGTCAAGGGTTGAGGGCGAATTTAAGATTACTTAAAAATGCATCAGCCGCGTCCCTACCCTCTCTGAGCCCCATACGAGGTTCGCATACTAAATGACAAGGATCGATGAGCTCAGTCAACTTCGGGACGCCATGACGTGGCACCGTTAAGAAAGTGTATTTAGAAAGAGGAATGCACGATGTTATCCGAGTAACGTACTCACATATCGAAACATATATCGAAAGAGCCCAATTTTCATTATAAGTTAAGTATAAAAATGTATATTTATTATTTATTGAACAGCGTAATCCCAATAATAATAATTTCGTTGTGTGTTTGTCGTAACTTCCTGTAACGTCCGTAACATATTTTAATTTTTTTTAAATAAATACTTACTCTTCAGGACCCGGCGGGAAACAGACAAAATTCCCCCGTCCCCCTTTACCCCACCCCACGATAAAATTTCTATACAAATCTACACTGTTTGACAGATCTTACCCAAATTTTGCATACTTATTCTTCAGGAACTGAAAAATAAAAGTACGTCACTTTTGAAGGGTTACAGCTAAACTAATAAGTACCAAAGTATACAGATAATGATATAATAAACTGTAGATACGTCACAAGTGTGAAATCTTGGCAACTCAAAAGTAAGGTAATTGCCTTACTTACATTCGTTATCGAACGGACCTTCTTTGTGATTGGGCGCGACGCTACGCGGAAAAAGGAAAAGAGTATCGTACACTATTGTAAGAGTGAGTGTGTTATTTTAGTCACCGATACTTTAAATTACCTGATTTTTCTGTCTACACGCAGAGCTTTTGTGAAATAAGATTTGTTGTATCTTTCAATGCAATATTTGCTACATATGAAAGTCGGCTAGTATGGGAATATCGTGTCTATATTATAATACGTCAATGCAGATACGTATACTATTTCTGTGCGTCCGTGTCGCATGGCAACATAAAACTAAATGCTATCAATTCCTTCACGTGGAAACGCTGTGTATGCGGTTAATATGTTACAAAATAAATTATTTTCTCAATTTCATTTTCATCGATATTTAATAATTTAATCGAGTTCGCCTTCAAACAACAAATCGAGTATAAATTAAAATAATCATGTTGCACCACAAAGTCACTGGCATATTAAGTAATAACATCAATGATTTAATTATGTATATTCAAGAACACATCCTTATTGTGAAGTTGCAATTTTTCAGAACATTTTGATTTTTAATTTCTGTGAAATTTAAAATCAATTAGAAAGACATACAGAAAAATCAAATAAACATTTAAAATATATATAATTAATATTAAAAATAAAAAATATTAATCAATTAATAAATCAGACTTACAGATAAGGTCGATATATTCACGGAAATGTACGAGGTCGCTATAGCGTAATTGGTTTACGTGCCTGCCCCGGATAGGAGTAGATCCGTGGTTCGAATCCCGGTAGCACTCGAATATTTTTTCGTTTAATTGATTTTTCTGTGTGTCTTTCTAATTGATTAATAAATTTGGTTTCAATAATTTAAGTTTAAAAAATGAATCATTTACGATTCATTAATGACGTGATAGGTCTGAACAATTAAAAAAAACATATTTTTTGAAACAGTAAACTGCGGGAAACAAAGTTAATGGTGCACTAAATGCAATTATGGCCAATAAGAATCTGTCAAAAGAAGCAAGACTAGCGGTACATAATGCCGTTCTAGTGCCAACCCTTATGTATGGAAGTGAAGCCTGGAATTGGCAAAAGAGGAATGAAAGTAGACTGAATGCGGTTGAAATGCGGTCACTAAGACGCTTGTGTGGAAAATCTTTGGTCGATAGAGTGAGGAATGAACAAATTAGAAGTGAATGCAATGCTGGCTGTAGTGTGGTAGATAGAATAAAGAAAGGAGTGCTGAGATGGTTTGGTCATGTGGAACGTATGAACGAGGAAAGGATGGTTAAGAAAATATATGAGGCGAATGTTGAAGGCAAACAGGAATAGAGGGCGTCCGCGAAAGACCTGGCACGATCAGGTACTACAAGTATTTGAGGATGGCCCTGTTAAAAGCCGCAACAATCGTAGAACGTGTATGAGAAGATGTATGAATGTGGCCGAAGCAAAAGTGGTGTGCCAGGATAGAAGAGTGTGGCGTTCAATCCTCTCTGTCTACCCCTGCAGGGAAACGGCGTGATGGTTAGTTAGTTAGTTAGTTAGTTAGTAATATGTGTTCAAAGTTGTTTATATATGTTTATATAGAAATAAGTTGGTAAAATGCGATTTAGTGCATAAATATTGAAATGCACTCTATTAATGTTGCATGACTCACATACGCAAATGTAAATATGAGCAGTCTTTCAGAACCAAGCGTCGGCGGGTCTCGTCCAGCGCGGGCGAGGTGAGCAGCGAGGTGAGCAGCGAGCGCGCTGGTGAGCGCATCAGGCGCACTTGAATAATAAAACTGTCGCGAAATAAGACAATGAGATTGCATCACTGATTCTCTTTGTCTCTGTGTGAAGCACCCCGTTCTACCATGACGTATAATGGTTGGAAAACATAAAAAAAATAACTAGGGTAAGTCCCACCGAGTTGAGTTGCTTGTTTGAGATAAATACCAAAAACCGCTCGAGGAAATTTCTCTGGAATCTATGAAACCTACATCTTACTGGAAATAAGTTTTTAAAAACAATTCCCACCTCAGTTTTTCTTTTATATACATTTTATATTAAAACATATTTAACTGTTAAATGTGGAAATTGCTGTTTGCTACCATCTCTCTTTCATCAAATCTCACAACGGTTCAGCTGTGAAATGACTTGAGTGTAATGTGGTACCTACTTCTTCTTTCGTTTTAAAGTTGGAGTAATTTTAAAATTCAGACTAGTGCTAATGAAACTCTCCAACATTACGTGTTCCCGGCCGTCCGGTGAAAGTTAAGTATAGTCGTTACCAGAATGTATATTTCCTCTACAAATATCATCAAGAAATCCTTAAAAATCTATTTGCTTTGTGTTTGAATACGTTTCGTGTTTCAATTTTACGCCTCCAAAGTGCCTCGAGTACACACGGCCACGCCGTTTCGTGACGTCAGCTACCCTAATGAGCGCAATAAGACGTTTTAAAGACACGTTAATAATTTCACTTGCTACAGTTATAGTTATAGATAGAAATGACGGTTGAGAAGCAAAACATATGATGCGACTATTCTGCTACTCTCAAGAGTTGTACCGATCATCTGACAAACAGACAAAAGATATCCATACTAGTTAGTGATGGTCAAACCGTTTCTTTAACCTGTTATACAATATACAGTTATTATAGATCGTATCGATGATTGCTAACTGAGACAATTGTTAACTAGTATCAATATTTGGCCTACGAATTACGAAAAACCAGCTATACAACCTTTGATACAATCAGATACAAATCTCAAATAACAGTGAGTCACCGGTTAAAATACCATCACCGATGCTAGGTGAATCGGAATGAAAAGACAATAATATATATTATAAGTACAATTGCCGCCGGAAATAAGAAAAATAGTTTCTATTCCAGTTTAATATGGTTTGTATTTTACAGTTAAAATGAAAAGAACAAATGACTCACTGGTATCAATAGTGGACTGCGACCCGGTTGTTTCAAGTTGGATTAAAATAAAAGTTCGTTTAAAGCTTAGATTTTTACGGAAACGTTTGATCAGTGGAGAATGCAAAATTGTATACTTTAAACGAACTTTTACTTTGATCCAACTTGAAATAACCGGCCCTATGTATGTCACATAATTCAGATTTTACTAAAAAGAGGCTTAAAATTTTGATCGTGGTGCTTTTTTTCACAATATTCATGTCAGTCCATACAAACTTCATACACGCCCAATTTTACAGAACGTATAAAGTGATAGATAACTAGAAATATAAAACTAACATAATTGTTTAGTAACAAACCACTAATGATATCAATTACTAAAATTTTGTTTTAGAAACCTTAGTTAAAAGACCGGAAAGATCTAGATAATTATAGTCAGATTTGTGCTGTGCATCCCAATATAAATTGTCGTAATATTTTATTCTTCTTTTTATGCGGTTATCGGAGGTTAACATTTTTCGTATATTTATTTATGTATATATTTTACGTTGATTTGATTGCCTAGCGTCAGCAAGAAAATAATTTAATATCATAACCCCTCTCTAGCGATGCGTTAACACAGGTTTTCTGAATCAATCAGATCTGTAATATTTCCCTTAAGGGGGGGGTAAAGTTTTTAATTTTTTTTTTGCATTTTATTTTTAATTTTTTAAATGAAGGTATAACATCGCAAGAATATTGTGTCAAAATTTCAAGTCAATCGGAGCAAAATTGACGAAATTGTGAACATTTGAGCGATATCAGACTGATTTTCTATACCTGCTCGGGCAGCTAAGAGACGCGCTCACCTGAGGGCTACCGGACGTGCTATTGTATTAGAAGAGTTTTGCTTAGACAAGGACAAAAAGATGCTGATGACTAAAGCTCTTTGCTGTGTGAACATGGCATCGACGATTATGTGTAAGTATAAAATAAGTGTTGAGTTTTATTTTGAATTTTACAGTGTGCAAAGCTTTAAAACGTTTTCCCCACATCTCACGTTTTCAAAGTCGGTGTCCATCATAACTTCAAAACTACTGCACCGATCCTTTTGAAATTTTGAACACTATTTTTGTACATAATTTACAAGGTAACGCTGTCAAGTTTTTTTCAAATTTGTTATTAATTTATATTTTTTAATAACAAATTAGTCGATATTTTTCGCAAAAAATCGCGTTTTTCCCTTCAAAGTGTTCCAAAAAATTGAAATTTCAAAAAACCCTCCCAGCGTTACCTGGGAAAACCTATTATCTATCGAATGAATTTTGATTTTTTGATTTCAGATGATCTAGCACCAAGTTATGATGGACACCGCAATTCTACTTTTTTCCGAGACACGTCCGAATAATTGCTGCCATTGCCGTATTTTTTAATATTTCGTCTTGAAAATTTTACACAATATTCTTCAAATGTCATACTTTAATGTACCATTGGTTTTAATAAAGAGATTTTAACTGTGTTGTCACAAAAAATTCACAAAAACATGCCTTTTTTTGTACGAATTAACCTTACCCCCCTCTTAATACGCGAAACATAAAACTCACACATTACCTTATCCCAAACACTAGAGCTTAGAAAATATCATAAATAAGTATTGCGCGAAAAACAGCTATGTAGCGCTAATCTCGCTAAAAGAATTATTTTTTAATTCAATCCGATGTAAAATTGACAGGTTGGATTCAACTACAACAAAAAACATCACTTGTAGCAAGATAAAAAGTAATCACACATTAATTTCACAGTAAAAAATAGCAAACGAAAATACATAAAAGATATTTTACTGATTTAAAATGCTTAAATTCCTTACAGTACAAATAGTACGAGTAGACATGATGGCTACCATTATTTTCTGTTACGGTATGCTGAGGGTTAATCAGCTTTAACAAAAATATCAATTTTTTACTTGAAAACGCCGATTGCAAGCGATGGTCTTAAGAATCCTGCCAAGTTTTTAGTATTCTAAACATCTCGACACTATTAAAAAGATAAAACGAACTGTGCGTAGATACCAAAACTGTCTTCGAATTTATGACTTGAACGTGGATTTTATTTCTGCCTAATGCGTACGGAACGATAAACAAGCCCGCTTCAGAAACCAAATACAAATATATGTTTCAACACGTTCAATTTAATGAGCGTACGGAATGAAACGTTCTCGGCTCATGAATCGGGATTCCGTCTTTGAGGGCTGAGCGCACGTTTGTTAGTTCATTAATTATAGAAATCAATACATTTTAAGGGTAGCTGAAAATAATGTAAGTCAATGTCAAGACATTAAGGTTTAAATAAGACCTTTTTTAATTTAAGGCAGGACTTCGAATTTTATATGTATGTATGTTCTGAGTACAAAATTACTGGATTTTTCCATAGAGGGATTAAGATAAATTATATAAATATAAATTATATAATTATTATGATAAATTATAGAGGTCTCACAGAGACGAAGCAATTTATATGAGAAACGTGTGTGGAAATCTTTTATAGGATGGTCCAGGGTTTACAACCTTCGTGAGTTGGCTTAAGTGATCACTTTACACAGTGTAGCGTTCACCAATTCAATCGTAAGAACATCCACGCAGTATCAAAATTTTAAAAGTTACGTGCAGAGTTATTTGGAAAACATTAATAACCTCGCAGGACTATATTCCTGCTTCAATCAATAGTTATGAAAATATGCGTCCTCTAAGTTTGGATTTATTTTCCAATATTTCTAACTTATTTTTTGTAAAATGTTTGACTATCATTACAATAACTAATATCGTATATGAAAAATTCATTCCCTTTAATACAAGTCAAGTAAAATAATAAAAAACCTTCCGATTCCAATTGGAAAACATTCCAACTGGAATTTCTGCAGGGTTTTTATCATATCATCTACCTTGTATTAAAATGTGTGAATTTTTCGTAATCGATATAAGTTACTATAATGACAGTTCAACGTTTTGTAAAAAATAAGAAATATTGAAAAAAAAATGCAAACTTCGATATTGAATAACATTTTCGACTCATAATCAAGGCAGGAATATACTCCTTCGAGGTTATTAATATTTTCCAAATAACCCTGTATATGTTCCAAATATGAAAACGTGTGAATAACTCAACGTTTGTTTACGTTTTAGAGCTTTATGATTAATTGAATTCATCAATTTCAAACCTGCCAAACTTAAAACGTCAATATTGACGGCATTACAATGCTATACAATAACTCTCAAGACACGGAAATAGCAATATTGCTATTTTCAGAACACGGCCGAATTGTTCTGGATCGTAATTATTGACCCAAAAATGAAAATAATACCGATTACAACACCGGTAACGGAAGAATTTTATTCAGAGACTTCTCCAGCGAGTTGTAGAAATATTATATTCCACGTCACGATAAATAATGATAGTGAACCCGATGACCTGGGAATTAAAATATGTATATGGAAGTTTGTTGTGACAGACGAGTGCATTTATCACCGCGCGGCTCAGTACGGGGTGCGGGGCGAGGCGAGGGTTCGACTCAGACGCTTCGTTATTTCCCGTCCTGAATGACGGCTGGAGTGTCAATTCCCCCGAGTCAGTCAGCCGCGCACGGCTCCGGCGTGATGATGAATGGTTCGGCGTGCGCGATGATGAAATGTGCGGTGGACGGTAAATTTCGCTAATACTAGCATTTTTTCCCTCCTGTGTACGGGTGTCTCGTAGCTAGTAGCGAAAACATCGGGGAGTCTTCCTCACCTAATTTTGAATGGAAAATATACTTTACATTTTGGGTGAAATGTCGACAGTTGCTGAGGCAAACGACAACAAAGTTTACATTTTTTTTCAATATTTCTGACTTATTTACTTGTACACCTAGCGTTGGACTATCACTACAGTAAAGGGAATGAACATGCAGAGGCGGCTAACATTTTTGCTGATAATATAACTGTGTAAAGGACAAAGTTGATACAATTCTTTGCATCTCAACTAATTGGAAATGGATAATAATTTTTTCTTTTTCTTCTTACTACTTAAACTTCTTTTAATTTACACAAATCTATAACATGTACCTAAATCGTATAGATTTGTGCAATCTATTTCTTCTTCTTCTTCTTACTACTTACAATCATTTTCTTTTTACTACTTAAACTTCTCTTTTAATTTACACAAATAATATGTACTTGAATCCTTTTAACATTCTGACTACTCTGTTGCTCATTAATTAGCATTGAAAATACTAATTTTGGAATCTCACATATTCAAAATGAATTGTAAGCAATGCAATGATAAAATGCAATCTGAAAATATTTTAAAATGCATAAAATGTGGTAATAGTTTCCACTACTCTTGTCAAGGCTTTACAGAAGAGACATTTAAAAATATGCTTCAGATGAATCGTCAGAAATGGAAATGTATTTTATGTAAACCCAGCCCACCAAAAGCTAAAACAACCCCGACACAGATACCAGAGGATTCTCAATTGGAACAGTTGAAGAAATATATCGACCAAAAGTTTGATAATCTTATGTATGAATTAAATAAAACTATTGAAAGAAAACTCGACCATATTAATGAGAAGATATCTGGCATAGAAGACATCAAAATATCTATCGAATATCTATCAAGTGAGTACGACCGTCTCAATAAAACTAATATTGAAAACACTGCTCGTGTTAAAAAACTAGAATCTGAGAATTCAAAGCTTCAAGAAAGTCACCAAAGATTGGAAAAAAAACTGGAAGAAATGGAACAGATAAGCCGCAACTGTAACCTCGAGATACAGATGGTGCCTGAAAATCGTCAGGAGAATCTTTTGGACACAGTTTCTAAAATATGCACAAGCGTATCTGCCAACATAAAGAACGATCAAATACTGGCGTGCCATCGGGTTCAACGACAATCTAGCACGAGCGCAAGATCACGAAATATTATTGTTCGCCTCCAAAATAGTAGAATCCGGGATAATATTCTCTCAGCTGTGAAGACATACAACAAAAATAATGTGTCCAACAAACTTAATGTATCGCACATAGGTCTACAGGGAACTTCCCCGATATATGTCTGTGAGCATCTCTCTCCTTACAATAAGACTATACATGCAGCAGCTAGACAAATGGCTAAAAATAAGCAATTTAAATTTGTCTGGACCAAGAATGGAAGAATTTTCATCAGGAAAGACGAACAATCGCCAGTTACACCAGTTCCTAACCTGGATGCATTGCAAAATTTTCAATAAATTAAAGGACTGTCCAGTAAGTTTATTAATAAGTTTGTGTTAGTTCATAATGGCTCTTTCTATCTACTATCAGAATGTTCGTGGTCTGAGAACTAAGCTTAATGAGTGTTACACAGAAATTCTAAATAGTGATTATGACATTATTTGCTTGACGGAGACATGGCTTACTTCAAGGGTGAATAGTGAAGAATTATTCGACGCCAGATATATAGTTTTTAGACGTGATCGAGATAGTTCTCAGTTTGCCAACAGGAAAGACGGAGGTGGAGTTCTGTTAGCAACTAAGAAGTCATTCTCAGCATACCAGCGGAACGATCTCTGTACGGAATTCGAGGACCTCTGGATCTCAATCAAAGGAAAAAATAATATTACACCAATCAATATAGGAGTTGTGTATATACCGCCTAATATCTCAGATACAGTATTCAATGAGTATCTTATTAAATGCCAAATTAATTTCCTCAAAACCACTACAAGAACACGTAACATGCTACTTGGCGATTTCAATTTGCCATCTATAACTTGGAATGCAACAACTTCTGGAGCTGGACTGACTCCGCTCAGTCCATCTAATTCCAGAGCCAAGGACTTCATGGAGTTCATATCAACAACCAATCTTCAACAATTTAACTCTATAACCAATTGTAATGCCAAAATTTTAGATTTAATATTGTCTGATACTCCACTACTTGTGTCTTCGGGTACTGCTCTGGTAAGTGTTGACAAATTTCATCCCCCAGTCCAAATAAACACAATGATTAACCGAGAAAACTTTTTACAACATAATTCTAACCATACTGCATACAACTTCCGTAAAACTGATTACGCCAAATGTATTAACGACCTAGCTCAAATTGATTGGTCTCAAATGAATCAACTAAACTGCAACGATTCTCTCAACTTATTTTATAATACATTATGGGAGATAATAGCTCGATACACTCCACAAAAAAAGATCTTGAATTCAAAATACCCATGTTGGTTTAGCAGTGCATTAAGACACCAGCTCCGCGAAAAAGAAAAATATAGGAAAAAATACATAAAATACGGTAATTCTAGAGATTACGAAACCTTTTCTATGCTAAGATCTCGCATTAAGAATAGTATTCGTGCCTGCTATCACTCATATATAAATTCTATAGAGGAATCATTACATATCGGGACTAAAAAATTATGGGAATACACTAAAACCAAGAAATTCACTAATGCAATCCCTAAAACAATGTTTCTGAGAGAAAAATATGCTACATGCGGTCAAGAAATTTCTGATATCTTTTCAGAATTTTTCGCTTCAGTTTTTGATAATGCTTCTCAACATCACTCATCTGCTCTCATTAATGACTCTCTCGATTCACTTTCCTTTATACCACTGCATAAAAATGAAATATTAAAAATTATGAAAGAATTGGATCCCGCCAAGGGCGCAGGACCTGATGGTATTCCTCCACTTCTTATAAAAAATTGTGCTCACCTTCTTCTAGATCCTATCTATATCATTTTTAGCAAATCTTTAAAAGAAGGAAAGTTTCCCGACTTATGGAAGGTAGCTCACATCACACCAATATTTAAGACAGGAAATAAAAGTGACGTTAGTAACTATAGACCTATAAGTAAACTATCTTGTTTTGGAAAGATATTCGAGATTATTTGCTATAGATACATATTCACCCACTTTCGTCAGACACTTTGCATTAATCAACACGGCTTTGTTCCAAAAAAATCCACAACTACCAACCTGCTTGAGTTTGTGAGTCAGATTTGCAAATCGTTTGATTCGAGATCTCAAGTGGATGTAATATATACAGATTTCAGCAAGGCGTTTGACAAGGTGAACCATCGTATACTTTTGAAAAAACTTCATGCTATAGGAATCCACGGCAACTTATTGAGATGGATAGAATCTTACATTTCTCATCGAACTCAAGTTGTGACTGTAAATGGATATGATTCATCTCCGGTTTCTATCACCTCAGGAGTTCCTCAAGGTTCTCACCTTGGTCCCTTGTTCTTTCTTATCTTCATAAATGACTTGCCAAATATATTAAGAAATAAGTGTCTATTATATGCCGATGATTTAAAAATTTATTCCACCATTCGTAGCCTGGAAGATAGTCATCTCCTACAAAGAGATCTGGACGAACTATCAAATTGGTGTAAAGCAAATAATATGTCACTTAATGCTAAGAAATGTTCATGTATTAGTTTCACTAAAAATATTAAAAAAATAGAATTTGTTTATAAACTGGGTGACGTTCCACTCGCTAAAGTCGATTCAATAAGGGATCTGGGCGTCATGCTAGATTCTAAACTCACTTTTAGAAACCACTTTGATAATATCACAAACAAGGCATATACTATGTTGGGATTTATCACCAGAATTACTCAAGACTTTAAAAATCCTCAAAGTCTAAAAATTCTCTATACATCACTAGTACGAAGTATATTGGAATATTCGTCAGTTATTTGGTCACCTTATTACACAACACATATTACGAGAATCGAGAGAGTGCAGAAAAAGTTTCTACGTATTTTGTCATACAAAGCTGGTCAACACAATAACCTTCACAGCTACGAAGATCGACTTGCCTTTTTCAAGATGCACAAACTTGAGTCCCGACGAAAAATATCCGATCTCATTGTGCTACACAAGATTCTCAGCGGAGCTATTGATTCTCTCTCTCTATCTGATATAAATTTGCATGTTAAACCCCGTATAAGAAACCCTGAGTTCTTCAGAATAAGTCAGCACACTAATAATGTCGGTTACTTTTCTCCCATTACAAGGTTGTGTCGCACATATAATTTGTATTGTGCTGACCCTAACATTGATGCTGATATTCTTGCAGACACGTTATCTTCGTTCAAAAACTCACTCATACACAACATCCATTTTCTAAACGACGACATGAACCTATAGATCATTAAATACTAATCGCACTACACTCAAACACAAATATATAATATACATAAATGTACATGTGAAATATAATTAATTACAAAAATACATGTTACTAGAGCATGCCGAAGACACTTGTAATTGGGATAACGGGCATAGTCTTCACTACAATGTTTATTATCTGAGTGTCATGTACCCATTATCCTGTTAGTGTCTCTAATAAATAAAAAAAAAAAAAAAAAAAAAAACTGCAATCTAAATTTACACAAATCCATTATATGCACTTGAATCTTTTAACAGCAATTTAAATTTACTCAATTCTATTTTATGTACTTGCACCTTTTAAATGTATATCTGTCTTATGTTATTTTTTTAAATTTATATTTTATATATTTTGTACGGAAAAAAAAACCTTTGCAAGGTTTTAATAATTTTAATTTAGTAGTATCAAAGCGAATGAATTTTTAATATTCAGCAAAATATAATAATATAAGTTAATTTAGAGCAAGTCAAACGTTTTACAGAAAATAAGAGAAATATTGAAAAAAAATTAAATAGAGATACCAACACGGAATACGTGTCACATCAATATTTTTACTATTGTCAATCTAAGGCAAACGCTGGCTCTTGCTCGTCTGGGGTGAGGTTCGAACCCGCGACCTTTGGATCACGATGAGAGAGTCCTAACCATAAGACCAATAAGCTACTCTTGAATGTCTCTTATCTCCTTGTAATTGTCGACATTTCATCCAATGTGTGAAAAATATTTTGTATTCAAAATTGAATAAAGAATCCATTTTTGATGAATACATAATAACATTATATAAAAAGTTATATTCCAGATTAAATCAAGTCGTAGATTTGTTACGGAAGAACAGTAGATGCATGGCTAAGTACCAAATATAACTACAAAAACACGCGTTGTAAGTACCAACATTGAGGTTTACGCGGTTTACGCAAACATACGTTTTGGAAAAAGAACCGAAATTAAATTGTTACTAGCTGCAACCCGTCAAAAATAACGGAGCATCTTTTTGGCGCTCCACGCAGAGGCAGCCGTAGCAACATGCGTGAAACGGCCGGTTCGGGTTTGGTGGCCCGGGTTTCAAGCCCCATCTCCGGCCGTTTAATATTTTTTTTAGCCGTGAATTGGAACGAAATTACGGAGTGACACGAAGTTACGGGAACAGACGGACGGACAAAGAAATTATTATGTTTGGTGTAACAGAATATTATGATATATAAAAGTCTGAGTTATCAACTATCCTAACTTCGAATGTTTGTCCGTCTGGCATTAGGCTGAAATTACAGTAAAAACACTGATGATGACTAGCCGCTAATGAGGCGTGGGCGCCCGAGTGTGACACGTCAACCAGCGCGCAAGGGTCGTTATGAATTATTATTATTTCCCGGGTTTACGGCTATAAAGGAATATTAGATATATGTAGTTTTCGAATTTTGTTTATTTACAATATATGTAATTCGAGTTTTGAATTACATATATTGTAAATATTCTAGAAAAGTGCACCTTATTTTAATAATTTAAACGCTGTTGTTTATCTTAATTTCGTCGATTGCGAGTGAAGGCTATAGATCCATACCCATGGGGGGATATTCCATACATCTAGAATCATTTGAAAAAAAATATCCGGATTTATTTATTTTAAACGTATAAATATCAAAAAAATAATACAGCCAAGAACATTATGAAAAATGCTTTAGTCCTACTGCGAAGAAAAATTACTGGGATTACGTATGCCCTTGTAAAGGTTGTTTATAAAAAATAAATAGGTACCGGTTTATAAAATATTTTACTGTCGAATTTTGAAGTATCCAACATAATTTGCTTTCAAAGAAGCGAGGTTGTTTATATAATAATGTATTTTTATAAACGAATTGTTTTGAAAACATTTCTAAAGTTAATAAAACGATAAATATTACCCAGGGAAAACGTGATTTAATAAAAGTTTTCCTAAAAATTTTCTCAAAGCTGATTCCGTGAAAGTTATTTCGGGGATATTCCCGCCAGGTACTTTTAATTCTTTATCTCTTCTGCTCAACTCACGATTTATAAAACGAAAACGATAGAAAGAACAAAAATAAAACAACACTAAATGAAAAACTAGAAGACACAAACTATATCAAAAGAAAAAGTTAGCTAACAAGTGTCGACAGAGTTTGGAAACATCGACAAAATATAGATTACGCACAGGCCTACACCATCGTTTTTTATAAATAATAAATTATATCCATCAATTAGAATAATAAAAAAAAAATTATATTAATCAATGAGAAACATAAACTAAAAAAATATATCTTTACAAAAAATATTTGGTAACCACAGAGATACGAACCCGAACTTTTCCTGGCCGGGGAACTGCGATACTAATTGCGGCACAATATTTAAATTGCGAAAATTTTGGTAATTATATGGTTACGTTGTTATATTTACTTATCTTTTAATGTATAATCAAATATTTTTACGACAGATTTATTATGTATCTTTTTAAATCATCTCATTTGTTTTAAATATATCGTAACGAGGCTAAAAAAATCACGCACTCATGTCAAGTGAGTTGTTTGAAATGTTCACAATACTACCGAAGATTCCAGAACAGCCTAGCGTAATCTACAGCTTTCGAGAGACGTCTCCAAAGTTCCAGGAACATCTGGAAATTACGAGAACTTGCGAGAAAACACTATAAAAGTCTCGAAGTTTCGAAAATTCAACGTTATCGGGTATAAATAAACGGATCCAAGCCGCGGAGGGCCATGTTATTTTGACGTTTCCAACGACGCGGCTCTAGCGACGAAGGGAAAACAGTGTTACCAACAGGCGTGTGAACAAAGCGACAGTTAATTAAGTGAAGTACTTACCCGTGTGCGATATTTTAGCGAATATTCTGGAAAAGTTCTTACGTAGCGAAATAAACCGTGCTGAAATTGGACGGATTGTTCTAGTGAATAGTGAATAAAGTGTTAAAGCGATTATAAAGCGTCTATTTACGAGTGATAAATTTGCGAATTAGTTTAATTGAAATAATAGCGTTAAGTCAAATAGTGTTAAAAGACTTTGTAGGTTTGTTTAATTAATTAATCAGTAATTAATAAATCCATTATTAAATTCCAGCGTTTTCATTAATTCCTCCTGCAGCCACGACACGTGACAATATATTTAATTTTAAATATTATCAGGTTCAAAAATTGGAAAAACGTATTTATTGATAGCTTTTAAAAAGAAACTAATAGATGTAGGTATTAATTATAAAAAAAAACTTAAGTCTCCACTTTGTCGACAACTTTAATGATTATCATAACGTAATTGCATTTCCTCGGCAAGGAAAAGTTCAAGGTTCCCGGTGGTAGTCAAATATTAAAAAAAAAATTGCCCCTTTTGATTCATCAATCTATTTTGTATTACATCATAGTGCTATGTTCTAAAATTGCCAAAAAATAAAAACAAACTAAATATATATTTTTTAACACTGACAAAAAACAAATCATTTTTTGACGGCTAGAACTAACTTCAAATGGCAAAAAACCAAAACGTTTAAATCGGTAGATACCGGTATTGGTTCTGCGGCCCGGCATTGCAATCCCTACGGCAAACCAATATCGTTCTTCAATATTCAAAATTCTTTTTCGTCCGCGTTTTATTCGGGACAGGAGCGGGGGTTTTATCCGAATAATCGCGCCGACATAAAGGCCGAGAGTACAAAAGGGTTTTGCACGCCTACTCGGTCAAAAACATGACTTTTCTTTCATCGGGCTGAGCCCGCGCGCACCACGCTGCCAGAATAATTCAGAAGGGTGCCGCAGAGCTGCGGAAGGATAAAGGCAATGATGCTCTGACCTAGTACATATCAGCTATTGAAATTGGGAATTACTCCCAGCACGAGGTGATCGCTGTTGAATTCGGAAGGTTAAATAAAATATAATGTTCACAATATTTCTTGCTCCGTAATATTTTATTGAGGGGTAAGTGCCCAAATTTTAACTTGAAAATATGAAAGCCAGTATGAAAATTTCTCACCCTTATAAAAAAGACAAAAAAACATTTTATTTGAATATTTCATATATTTTTTACATTCTACATTAACCCTAGAGGGCTACTGTCAGTCGTTTCAACTAACACGGCGAACATTTGTTGCTTTCTCTTTCGAACTATTGAGTGTTGATTCTTCATATCAACACAGTCACTAACTGGACGTTGGAAGAGATGGCTGTGTCACGCTGGTAAGTTCCGCCATTTCCGAAATACGATGTACTTGTAAGCCTATTTCTATTATTAAAAAGTCACCGCTTAGAAAAAATATCAAAAGTCGACTAGAGTTAAGAGGATGTCACGTAGCTAGTAGAAAAGCATGAAGTGGTTTTTACGACTAACGAAATACATAAAATTTCTTACATTTCCATAAACAGTTCACGTTCTGTCAAATGAATACGTAGAACTATTATAATGACGCGAATAATCAAAGTTGCCACAAGGCGCGAAATTATCTGTGATAAAAAATCCTTTTAAATAAAAAATAACACGGGAATGCAAAGTCACCCCGCAAACAATGTCACCCCAGTGAGATACGCAAGAAATAAACTAAATGATAAACGCACTGTTCAACTCATTATAACGCTTTGACTCACTAAAACGGAACTCAGAATAAAGACAAAATTATGAATAGCGTAATTATGAAAGCGAATAGAATAAATAAATAAATTTAGTAAAAAGACGGAACATATCTAAATAGCAGGGACGTGCTGTGAGAACAAGAAGCATGACTTTTTCTTAAGCATATATTTTGAAAAAATATCGAAAAAATAAATATACTTCGTAATATTCCTATCACAATAATTAACATATTATTCCAATTTTAACATTTCATAATATTCTGCCAGATACATCGTCGCTGTATATATAAATAAATTCTATGTGCCGTTTAGTACATTCTGAGATGAACGAACCAATTTATCCATTTTTCATATAAATAATGGAGATATACTAAAAAAAACATTGCTGTTAATCTGGAATGTCTGTCTAGTAATTATTTAAAATATTTTTTTTATAAATTTAGTCTGTTCAATTATTTTTTTAAACAGTTTTATTCATCTCGGAATATAATTAACATCACATAGGATTAAATATATATATAGCGACGAAATATTAAATTTCAATTTTTTTCCCAAATATATGTTTAAATAAAAGTCATGCTTCAATCTTCTTACTGCACGCGTCTGCTAAGTAGATACACATACAGTTCCCCTGAGGGCAGTCACGGTACGTTTAGTTTATTTTAGAAGATGGAGGGATAGCTGGACCTCGTCCTCCCAGGAGGCGTAGTTTCCTGTAGCACAGATCAACAAATCTACTAAAAGAAAAAGAAGAAGAAAAAAAAACTTACATTTATGAGAGAATTCTTTCACCTTGATTTCGAGAGCTATATCTTGTTTTTCAGGGTAGTAGAATTACGGCGGCTCACCCATCCTATTTCTACCTTAGTAGTAATAAATTATGGGCAAATTTTGGTTTATAGTGGAACGGTAAGGTTTTAAAAAAATAATTTAGTAGACGTGCAAACGGATTTATAACGTTTTTTAATCACGTTACAATTACGGAATAAATAACGTAAATGACTGACATCCTGGCTAGAAAAGGCAGACATTTATCTAACTTGAATATTTTAGACTAATTATTTTAGACAGCTGTCTAAAATAATTAGTCTAAAATACACTTATTTGTATTATTAAAATACAATACAAAGCTTTCAAATAATATGAATTCTTGATTGAATGTGTATTATATAAAATTGAGAAGTTAGACAGTAAAGAAAATTGTAAAATGTAGAGACGTGTAAGCAAAAACAAAATATGTACCTACATGTAAAAAAATACATTAATAGCGTAAAAACAATTTGAAGTAACAAATTTATTATGATATTTTAATTTATCACGTTTTATGGGCTTTTACATTGTTGATATTTTAATTTTACATACATACGCAGGTAAAAAAAATATATAATTATATAAGAAAAATTAAACACAGGAATCTTAATTCTTTTTGGTTATGTATAACTTATAATAATAATTTGATTGTTAATATTTGCTGGTTATCATTTTTATAAAATAAATCATATGTATTATTATCTATTAAATAATAAATAAAAAATTTACTCCAGATTAAGCTGGGGGAAGAAACAAATAAAGTGTATGAAAACTGAATAGGTCTTGACTGGGTAAGACAGACGGAAGCAAGAAGCATAGGACAGGGGAATATGGAAGCACCTTGTCGAATCAGTGGGCCCTGACCCTGCTAGGCCAAGGGGACGAAGAAAAATAAGATAATAATAAAAAATAAAACGAATACGTGTCGCATTAGCAATAAACACAGGACGACTGAAAGGTACCAGATAATTCCATTTTCTCAGCACAGCATCCAACAAATTACACCTGTATCCTAATCAATGAATATTGAAATATATCCAACATACTGCAATTATTCCAAAGCATGTGTGGCGTTTGGTGTGATAATTTGTTTTGTATGTTTTATATGGAACAACACCAATATTCTGGGCGGGAACAGATACGATATGTATTTGGACAATGTTAAAAAAAGCATACATTAAAGAATAATTAAACATTTTTTAACATTATCCGAAATTGGATGATGTAACGTAGTAGCAGAGAAACGATTTTTGCAGATTCGATAATAGGGACCGTCGATTTATTGTTTTTCTACAAGACAAGTTCGTCAAATTGAGATAACTCAAGAAGAAATCATAATTCATTTGATCAACTGGTATGTACAATTTAATGTTCATAAATCTTGGAAGTTAAATTTTGAACCCCTTTCTAGTTTTTAATTTAATCCAATAGTAGTAGCTTGTTGGTCTTGTGGTTATGACCCTCGCTTCGTGATCCAAAGATCGTGGGTTCGAATTTCAGCAAGTTAGCCCTATTTTCATAGCACAAGCGTTAAGCTTAGTTTGAGAATAGTAAGAATATTGTTAAGACACGTATTTCGTGTTCGCATCTCTATTTAAAAAAAAAATGTTTGTGAAGGTGGCGCAGCTTCGTATTGACAAATTTTTGGCCCGAGTGATGTAATTGATCGAAAGTTGTTCTTATTTTATTTACGTCTGACACGTTAACTTGTTAACTGTCGTGTTCGATGATTATTAGCATCATTATAGACATTTTTTATTTTTTAACAACAGATTATCAACAGGTCAGTAGGTATTAACCCTAATAGATGGTCCTAGAGTAACATTAAGAGTACAAAATATGAATATTTTATGAACATTTTGAATACGATATTATTAAACTATAAACACTTTTGTGATAAATTAATAATAAATAACGTCTCAATGATAAAATAAATTGTAAATAATATTCGGAACATAACACAATGCACTTTTTTATTATAAATTAATAATAAGTAATGTCTTAATGATAAATAATAAAATATTAAAATATAATACAAAATGTTTAATAAATACCTATATAGTAATAAAATTTAAAAAAATAAAGAAAAAAAATTATAAATAATATTCAGAACAATCTACCTCAAATCCATCAATACAATTTAGGAATGAGTTATTGATTAACAAGTTTTACGATTAGTGACAATTCGCAACGACGCCACGCCGACGCCCAACGAATCGCGGATAATTACGTAAAAAAAAATTTAAATAACGATTAAATACTTAAATATATTATGCATTAAATATACGCGTACTGATAAAGTTCTGTAGACGTTAAATGAACTTTTTTTGCTATTGAGTGAATGCAGGTTTTTTTCTATTTAAAACGCGGTACCGCATCACAGCTACAATAACTTCTAGTCCCGTAATTAAATGCACTCGCGAGGCGAGACACCTCATCGTGCGGTGTGAGCTGTTCCCGGAAGGCAGAGTTATGCCATCTGAACCAGAATAGATCAACACTCAGGTACTCGGTGCACAGGGAAATGCACGCTGACAATATTATTGTACTAGCTTGTAACCCGTCAAAAAAGACGGAAAATTAATTCGCGTCTTTTCTAAGCCCTACTGCATATATATTTGTAATATCTTTTTGTCGGTACGGACGGACGGACGGACAAGGAAATTATTACGTTTGATAAAAGTAAATAATACCCCTTTTTCAGAAATAATATAATCTAATGAGTGGGTTAAGTTATTTGGTCGACAATTTTTTTTTCAAATGAGTGAAAGACAGAAAATTGTACATGTTAGTGTGACTGGTATTCAACGGTATCGGTATTACCGTTTTATGATATTAAAATTTAAAAAAATAGCCTTTAGTTTTTTATTTGCATAGGTAGCGAAGGTAAATAATAATATAGACAAATAAATACTAAATCACAAATTAAATCCAGTTCGTTGGTTACAAGATATTTTAGCAGCTTGCGAAAACATTGTTTTTTTTTAAATTACGACATGATATCAGAAAAACATGTTAATGTCACCCATTACTTATTAATATTACCCAGCCTATCTACATAGAATAAATACACCAATTTTGAAGTACCATGCTATTATGTATAATAAAACGAATAAAATATATTATGTTTCAGTCAATATTTTCAGACAAATATCATGAACCGCGATATGTTCAGATATTGAATCACAGTTGGCGACCGTGACTTGGCAATATCAATGACTGGCAAAAAGTTCATGATTTTGTGATTAGAACTAATACAACCAAGATTTTTTCTTGTGACATATGCTAGGGATATACATAAGTCAACATATTCGAAGTCTCAGAGACAAAGCTATGAATATGAGTAACGTGTGTGGAATTCTTTTTATACGATGGCTCAGGGCTTACACATGTATGAGCTAGCTCAAGTAATCACTCTACACAATGCAACGTTCACCAATTCCAGTAAGAACACATATTACCAAATTTTTAAAAGTTCCATATATGTTAAAATCTGAGAATCTTTCGTTAATTTGAGTGGACTATGCTTGAGACATCTGTAGTCTTTTCCCATGAATAGTAAACATAGATAGTATCAAAACTTTAAACCGAGTTCTTAGAAAATACCTACATATAAAAATATGTTCGATACCTTTTTCGTTTTACTGTCACTAGATGGTAGAATCGAAAGAGCGACATTATCTATAAAAAGAGATTGACTGCCTACCGCGCACTCAGTGTATCAGAACTGGGATGACAAGCAGGACATAGATATACACAGACAAAGCGACAACGGAACCGTGCGGCGGGTGTGAACAGCGCGTGTGTGTATTCTAGCGACAGTAAATTAAGAAAGTACCTATGGCGAGCGAGAAGTTTTCTAGTGTGAGTCTGAGCGGTTTAAGAAACGTCCAGTATATGGGAGACAAGTTATTCAGGAGCGATAAAGAGTGCAGCGAAGATTCAAGAACTAATTTAGTGAATTATAGAAACATTTAGATTGAATTAAAGAACAGTGCTCCGATTAAATTTATGTCCAATGACATTGTGTAATTAATATTTTTTTAAATTTATTTTAAGCGTTTTATTTGCCTACCACGGCCGTGATACCGTGATACGTGAAAATACTCTTATATATCTCCTATAATAATTAATATAAGACAATACTCTTAACTTGTATCTGTAATATTTCCAAATAAACAAACTTTGTTTGCATATGAACGATATACGTCAGAAGTATTTTTTTACAACAATTTCATTTTGTCTATCAAGATTTTATAAACTTTTAGATATGATACGTGGCAATATTCTTATAAATGCTAGAGACGTGGGAACATGGAGCACCTACCAACGTCAAGATTATCAAATACTAGCTGTTCATACCCGGCGTTGCACGGGTTAAGGATTAAGTTTAAAATAAATTTGTGAGGGTAAACAAAAGCTAGATTCGAACGGTACAGATTTTTATCGAAAATATGTCAGGGGGAGAGGAAGGGGTGTGAGAATAGAAGGGAAATGTTACCTGTGTTAACCGCCGAGTCCAATTCCAAATTTTGAGTCCGATCGGTCAAACGGTACAGATTTGCATCGAAAATATGTCGGGGGAGGAGAAGGGGTATGAGAATCGGGGGGAAATGTTGCCTATGTTACCCGCCGGGTTTTTTGAATTTGAATCGAATCGGACAAACGGTGTGGATTTGTACAGAGAACAGACAGACAGACAGACATTGAGTTTTATAGGTATAGATTAGCTCTAAAATTAATCCCCAACTCCACAAGAACCTCCTCCTACGTGAGCTGCAAGCATTATAATTTCATTATGTGTACGATAAGGACAACGATAAATTAATGCAACTTAAATATCCCAATAATGAAATACCATGTACTGGCGACATTATGCAGAAAGGCGAGAAATTTTGTAAGAATTTTGACTTCGTTATAAGGAATATTCGTTAACCGAGAGTTTCGAATATTTTTTAGCATATTCTACATAATATAAATATTCAGAATCTATTGATTTTGTATAAGAAGACATGGAAAACGATTTTTTTTACCGCGGCCTGTCCATTAATGTTTATATTATTTTCTTAAATATTTAAAAAAAATGTTTAATTTATTATTTTTATATAAGAACAAAGGTTTTATCTACGTCATCGTCCTAAATAAATTGTAGCCCGGCATATGCATTCTGACATAAATGTAAAAACCCACATTTTCGAAAAAAAAAACGAAATATGCATTTGCAGTGAATGTCCAGTCTTAAAAACAAAACTATGATTTTCCACCAAAGAAAGATTCGCGAAATTTCAATACAATTTATTTTTAGGCTTGATTTCTCGGAGACTATTGTCACATTTTTAATAATAAACGTCCAACTCTGACGTGTCGAGTGTAATGTGACTGTACAGGTGACGTGTCAAACTATTTCCGTATCGTTTCGTGCCGCTTGTCTAATTTATTTCGATGTTGTGAATAAATCAAATAATAAGCAGGACTTGTTTATAAATTATACATTTTTGACTGTTTGTTTGGAAATGGCATCATTACTATGTCGTTTTTAGCAAAACTTTTCGTTACAACTCACTTTTCAGCGTAGCTAGTAACTCAAGATCGTGGGATACCACAAAAGTTAAAACACGCATGTGAAAATTACCTTCGTGTGGTTTTTATATAACTGCCAAACTGTAACTTATTAATTAAAACAAATTACTAACTTTGTACGAGTATAAACCGCGTTGATTACTTTGAAGCAGAGTAGTTTCCATACCACTATCTTCTAAATGTAATAATTTCGTTGTCTGTCCGTAACTTGCTGGAATGACAACTTTAGATAAATAATGAACATGTGATACGCAATCAGCGCGCGGCTAATGTTGCGCGGTCACGCAAGGGTCGTTATTAATTATTATTATTTTCCGTGATTTTTCACGGGTGTATCTTTCTATCTTTCATAAGATAAGACAAAAAAATACCTAAGGGAATATTATTATTTATTAAAAGTTGTAAAATATAACAATTGTGGAATATTACGCGACACATTTTATTTCGTGAAATTTTGATTGATAACGTAGAGACTTCATGTCTATGATAAAGAGTCTAGTTATCACCAGCTAGAACAGCAGAGAAACATCAGACTTGAAATTACCTTTAAGGTGTGACTATTTATCAATAACCAGTACACTGTATCAATAACCAATTTCCAACTTGCAATCTGTTTGATGAGAAGTGGGTCACGGTTGTTTGAACATTTTCGACTAATTATCAAGGCAGGTATCCGCCTGTAGAGTTTTTGCTACTAGCTATTAGACACCCTGTACATATTTATATGACGGGGAAATTCGCTTTGATAAACGAGTGTCAGCAATCCAAGGTTTTATTATATTTATAATCATATTATACAGTGGTAATTAATGAAAGCCTGCAACAATCAGATTTGTCCCTTCAATCATTGTCCTAAAATAAAGATCAAGTTGTTTTCCCTTACAAACAATAAACGAATACACGCAATAGTTCAGTAATACAAACATCACGTTTATCACTGTGTCACATGATTATTATACCAATTAGGCACGCAACGTATCCCCCTTAAATTTTCACATTATGGCCAATTTGCTGGGAAGCGACATGATTAAACGAAAGCAATCATTTAGAAAGCAAAATTACCGATCGGTGAAACCACCAAACATGTGAATCAGAATACAAGGACATAATCGAAAGATATGGCAGTAAAAAGCAATTAATATAGTCAATCTTATATAGATAAAAATTTTGAAAAATTAGGATATTTATTAAGGGGTTTCACCTCCCTGGGAGAATAAAATTTAGATAGAAATTGGGTGATTTTTTACTGGGAAATGATTCATTATTTAAAAAAATATATTGGCGCTTATTAAGGTACATACGGAATTTTACTTTTTGGAAAAAAACAACGTGAAATGGCCGCGTTATGTCTATTTCCGTAGAACTCCTCCTCCGTGACTGATATGCCTGAAATGTCCCCTGTGCGCGTTTATTCGAGACAAAAGAAGATCACGTACTTGTTAATGCAAATACGTTATTTATTACACTTTTAAAATTTTAAAACATTTAAACAAGTATTTAGAGTATGATGAAGGGTGTCACGAAGAGGCTGAGCAGTCAATAAATAAGTTGGCTAAGTCGAAAACAAATCATAAGAAAACAAAATATGACACAACTTCTAGTTCAAAAATAAATTAAATTCAATAGTGCCAGTTTTTTGTGAATTTTAAGGGAAATAACCCCGAAGTATAAAATATAGTAGTAAGCGAATGTGTTAATAGGTCCCTTTGGATCTAGGCAAATCTAGTATACATACAAGTAAACAAATATAGTGGTTCTCTATCGGAAATAATTATATGTATATAGTATTATATGCATATGTATATGTATATATTCTTATCTTGCGACCGCTAGTTGCAAGACATGTGTTTTCGCACCATGAATGAGAGGATTCATTTCTGCTGTGCACACATGACTAAATGCAAACAGTGCGCGCTATTGTGTAGGCACCGGAAAGGATAGTGGAAGACCGAGATGTTTCAAATGTGGTGAAGGGTATTCGAGAAACATGAGAGTTACGACGCTTGAGGCGGCTTCACAGCCGAGACTTCACATCCGGAAACACATTATTATCTGCCTGGAGACAAGTCAATAAAGTTCGCCTTAACACAGCGGTTGCGCAATTCTACAAAAAAATACTTTCATCGAAACAGAGAAGATAGTGCTTGATAGAATGATCAAAGAGGGAATCAAAGAAATGACAAAATTCGATTAACTTCGAGAAAATCCCCAGTTGATACTCCATAAATCTATGAGCATTTCTCATGTGTCTACGTATAAAAGTTTTCTCTCTAAAGTCGCGTAAAGGACAGTACAGAATTCTTTATTTAAGTGTATTTTATACGCACAGGAGACTGAACAATAAATTGTCGAATACCAACCTTTATCGCCAAGTCTCAGAGATTCCAGAGAAAAATTGTATTATTGTACACATAACCTAATGGCTAATGACCCGTGTTCACGTAAAGTAACATGATGAGATAAATCTCAGTAATCGGCAAACATGTTGAGATTTTGATCTGAAGATAAACTCACGAGATTAACCGGAGATTAGTAGAAAGAGACAAAATTCAAACTCAGGTACGCGAAGTTCAATTTCGCAGCAACAATCGAAAAGTTCACAATCGTCACCCAGAACCATTTGCATTATATTTACAAACTGTATATTTTACTGAAATAGAGGGCATTTAATAAAAACTATTCCATTTTAACTGGTACTGATGTGAAATGATTCAAATGACGAACAGAACGTCAGTGGGCTTACATACACTTCGTTTGACATACAAGAATCCTGAAGTGTGAATGTGTACACAGGTGGAATACGAAAGTCGAATTTGTCTCCAAGGAATCTTATTGATTGATTGTATCGATTCAAAAATCTCATTCGTGTCCACATCAATAGGAAGGTGCATGGACGAAATCTTCATGCACGTTATTTGGTCTCGAAACTTTCATGTACGTAATTAGCAACTGGTGAATCATTCATTTTATTTGTATTTTGTACAGAGAGCAGACTTAATCGACGATAATCGACTTTTTAAACAGTTATAAAAGGCAATTACTTTAAATTTTCGATGAGGATAGAAGAAGTATCTTGAACGAGGGCATTAGAAACAATTTGCAACAAGTTGTATGTCATATCAACCTGTTCATTACTATTAACGATGTCATTGGGTAGAATTATTTGCACGGAATCATTGTGCCAGAGTTGAAACAATTTATAGCGACGTATATTAATTAGACGACACAAGAAAGCGCAATGTAAAAAAACACGTGAAACGAGACCGGGGCCGGAATTACGCATTTCTTTGATCAGTCAAGTCAAAAAGCTCGCCGTGTCATTAGTTCCGTAGCAGATCAAAGAGGTTGTTTATTGGCTTCTGCATTCAATTACTGTTAGAAAGCACACTTCGCACAATTCAGCTTTTAAACTATTGCAGCTTAGGTATAGTAGTGATCATCCGTCCTGCCAGACGAGAATAAGATGAACGTATTACACGGTTATCGACAGTATCTAACAATTTACACGAAATATCGGGAACTATCCTTAGATTTAGCGACATTTCGTTGATTATCGGGTATTTAAAATGTTGACATTTTCAACAACAGTTAACGGCGGCTCAAGTAGTCCAGTAGGCATGATTCTGGCTTCTCGTACTGTGACTCGAACTCCAGGTTCGATTCCTAGTGAGGTCGCATTACATTTTTTCAAGCCTGTTTTTTTTTTCGCTAAGTTAATTTTTTTTTACTTGATTATTGACAAGCTTGTTGTTGTAGTGGTCATAACGCTCGCTTAGTGATCTGGTGATCGGTGGTTCGAACCCCATTTCAGTATACCACAGTCCTATTTTCATAACACAGGATTTTACTTAATTTGAAAATATTAAGAATATTGATAGGACACGTATTCCGCTTTCGCATCTTTATAAAAAAAAACTTATTCTTGTATACATATTATAAATGGTCTAATTAATCTACAAGACATTAGTGTCTTGGTTTGAAAACGTACGATAAAAACAGGCATTAATTACGATACTGTTTAAATAAAATAATACATTTGAGTTTATTAAGATTTATTAAGTTTTCGGGAGATTTATACTGAAAATATTATAAAAGTAAATTAATAACAATTGTTTAGGAATAAATTCCTCCTACTCTCAGTAAAATAAGATTGCTATTATATCTCAACACAAAAGAAACGGGATGTACGCTTAAAGAAATGTATCATCATTATCAAAATTGGCCACGTGTACAATAAATAGCAGTCAATACATACATGATTGTTAAGGTAACGGAAACCGATGAGAATAGACCCGATTTTTTGTTTGACGAGTGTTTAACCAATAAATAAATATTTGGTTCACTCTTAGCCATCACTATCAGCGAAAAATCTCACCTAGTGATTCAATACTGTGGTTATAATTGGACCGTAATAAGATAACTACATTAAGATAACCAAAGTAAATATGATAATGAAGCAATGCCAAATATTTTTTATGAAACAGGCGTCACAATTCTGTTGCCGGTGTATTACTCCCCTAGTTGAGCTATAGCAACCTCGTCAATCTCATTAAAATCAGTGACACGTTTATTATTCCAATACAAGCAGTAAAATTTAACCAGTATTTTTAATATGGTTAGTAAAATTAATAATAAATTTTTAAAAAGCAGTATTTTTAAAATTAAATTTTTCTCAGAACTGAAAACTTTGAAGTAAAACAAATACTTTTGGTAGATCATTGAAAGCGTTAAAAATCATATTTTTTAACTTATAATTCATGTTCAAGTAAATTAAAGGTTAAAAAGAATGTCTAAATGGATATAATACGCTGTAACATTCCCTCAAGGAACTACAGATATTTCAAATACCATACCTATGTAAAAATAAACTGCGAGTAAAGGTATAAAATATATTTGACATTACACTTACGAGTTTATAGTAGGTAAAAAAACACCGCCGCGGCGAAGATAACTTTAAGGCGCATCGATTTATTTTTACATGGGGAATATCTTAAAATAAATAAAATGGAGGTAAACATGCCAAAGGCAGGAAAATAAACTAACAAAATAACCTTTTACGAAATTTATCCCCGAATTTGATAGAGTAGACGAATTTTAACGTTGGTTGTTGTTGGAATATTTAGAGGGGTCACCTTCATCACTGAAAAGGATGGGAAAAAACCGAAGTAAAAAAGAAACGTAAACAGATCGAGATGAAATTATGTTCATATCCAGGAAAAAAGAATTATTATAAAAACTGCTTTGTATTCGTTTAAAAGAAATAAAAATTCTTTCACTCAGTCCTGTTTTATATTATTTTAAAGGCAATATTAAATACCTTGTTTATATATAACCACAATTTATTTGTGAAGTAACATAAAGAATTTTCAGAAGGATGATATAATTTTCCGGTGGACAGATTTTTTCTATCTATGTATTAATTTTATATAATATATATTTTCTGAATAACATCATTAAAGGTATCTAAATTTGTTTTAATTATATGACGTTCTGGAAAATAGTAACTTAATAAATAAAATGTAATTACATTAAAATCAATATTATAAGTTACGCTACTGATTTATGTTAGTAAAACTGACTGGAGGTCCTGGTGCCACATACCATGTTTAATTTAAAGCAAAACATGTTATGTGCAATATATGTAAAACAATGCAATTAAAAAGATTGCAAAGCCCCTTACGATGAAAAAAGCAAATGTCATATTTAGAAAACGTATGTAGATGAAAATTGACAACAGATCATGAAACAATTTCAATGGTGTAGTTATTCAACATTACTTAAATTTAATTGTTTTATTTTACATTTTATAGTTAGGAGTTAGCATTATAAGACGATTATAAGAAGATAATTTTATTTATTTATTTATTCCTCACTAGGTTGTTTTTCACTGTTTTAAGTAAGGCTTTAGGTAACGGTCGTTAAAAATTCTTTCAAAGCAGTAAAAAATTCTGGGTTTGTCATACAATTTTATGAATTATATTGTGATAATTATTATTCACGTTAATAAGACCTATTATGCGATTATATAAGAACTTTATCACAGCTTTATTATAAGTATTCAAAATTTAAGTGAGAATGGTTGCTAACCAACTTTAAATCGTAATAGATCCTAAATGGAAATAAATAGTTATAGATCCTGAAATCATTCGAGATGAAAAATGACAAGATAAACAGATAAACCTAAAGATGATTTTCAAATACCTGCTCAATGATACCCCACTTAACATAGTTCGTCGACTTTCAATTTTTCTTTTTCACAATATGGCGTCCGGTTGTCGATATATTGAATTTTGATTGTGATTGTGAGACTTGCAAGATTAAGGCAAATCGATTGCGTAAGAATCATCAAAATCGGCTAACGCGTTTGGTCTCTAGAGCCACGAAGGAAAAAACATACATACATACATAGGCTGATAAACATATTACCTTCCTTTGCGTCGCGCAATCATTTGCGTGCAAAAATGACTCAAGTGCACCATAGTGATGCTTAATGTCGAAACTATCGGTCTGTAAAAAAAATTCGGGCGAAAAACAAATGTTTATAATTTTTATAACACTTAGAACCAACCCACATGTAGGGCAGGTTAATTTTTTTTCATCATAAACAATCGAATAAATTTACATATACCTCGGAAAATACGCCTAACTATGCCCAACTATACTTTTAAGTTTTGTTAGGCTCATATAATATTATTATTTTTTATATATATTTTATCCTTTGCAAATTATACCTATAAATAAATATGCTATGTACTTATGTAAGAAAATGAAAAAGAAACGTGCCGAGAAGCTGTACAAGGCTTGGCACGATCTATAATAATAAAAATATGTATAATTTTAATAAGGAATAATAAAAAAAAAAAAAAAAACACTATAACAAAGTATTGATATTCTACACAAAAAAATCGTCAATCAATGAAGAAATATTTTATAAACCTCAAATGTCACTAAAATGACTGTGTGGATTGGATCTCTTTCCCTTAACTACGTCCAATTGTACTTTAATTAATATACCTTTATAAGAAAAATCCGATTTTAATCCGTAAAAATCCGT
This sequence comes from Agrypnia vestita, assembly GCA_016648135.1. NCBI lineage: Eukaryota > Metazoa > Arthropoda > Insecta > Trichoptera > Phryganeidae > Agrypnia > Agrypnia vestita. The sequence goes on along the minus strand of JADDOH010003224.1, from coordinate 43,308 downwards.
TTTAGGGTACCGAGTACCTACTGCAAGAAGATTAAGTGAAAATTATTAAAAAACATTATAGCTGTACAAAAGGAATAAATTTATCAGCAAAAAAAAATTAATTCCAACATATCTGCGAATATTCTTTTACAAAGTAAGATATATTCATATTTTTTGAGATGTTTTTTGTCTCCCTAAGCTCATTTTTGGTTTTACACAGAATTTTTAGATAATTTGAAATAACGGCCCATTGCTTATTATTGTATGTTAAGGATTCTCTTTTACAAAATACATCAAACAAAACATTATAGATGCTTAAAATAGATACTTTTTAAATCTGTAAAATACAAAGGGAAACATTATTCAGATTCTGTCACGGCTTACGAAAAGGGGATAGAAAGGTATTACTTAGCTGTGCGAAGGAGAAGTTTGTTGAAATAATAGCTGATTAGTTTAAATATCATATATATACAATTAAAAATAACATTGCTTAATACTCCACATTAAAAATATACAAGTATCATCAGCTGCGAAATCTACTGTTTCATGAGAAGAGACAAATAGATGTCACTAGCATAGCCTGTTTGGAACATACATATAACATTCAAAACTTCGATGTGTGGATGTTCTTACGATGGAATTGGTGAACGTTGCACTGTGTAGAGTGATCACTAAAGCCAGCACATACGGTCGTAAGCCCTAGGCCATCGTACAGAAGACTTTCATACATGTTTATCATATAAATAGCTTCGTATCTGTGAGACTTCTATAATTTATCTTAATTGATTAATTTTCGTCTAGCCGCGGATATTAATCGAGAGCCATCACGCATATACTGTACGACAAACTGAAGAAGACACTCTGGACACTTATTTGCTTAGTGTAGATAACAAGTTTTATTTATGTAATATCGACTACATAAAAAAAACTTGTTATCTACACTACGAGTAAATTTACACGCTCAATTCTGCGACTTCTGTTTGGCTCTTTGATTTTCATTCATAGTTAACTTAAAAATATATCATACAATACTATCGACTCGTTCGTAAACAGATATCAATCTGGTATCAAAACAAAAAATTATAGTAAAAATAAATAATCGCAATTTGTAATCTCCCTAATCTAAACATAACATTTATTACCAAGATATGTGCAATATGATACAAATTAATTTTACTGATTTATTTGAGAACTTAAATACAATTTTTATATTTATAGTTTTAACTGATTGAAATAAATAAAAAAGAAGTATGCCGATTATAATATAAAAGGAAAATACCTGCGCAAAAATGAAATTTACTCGGAAAAAATAAAGAGAAGATTAATTTTTAACGGTGTCGAACATTTGACATTTTATTCCCTGGAGTGTGGTCTCGTCCACCGATGAATCAATGTCTGAAGATGTTTATAAAATACAATATACACGAGGAATAAAGGTCGACAAAAATTAAAAATTTATACTATTGTCGCGGAATGGCAAGCAAAAGGAATTGCACACTGTCCGAATTCCTAGTAATATGTCACAACACAATCGAAGTATCGACAACGGCCTATAGCAATCTAATGTGATCTACAACATTAGGGAAATGCCCGGAACAATCGAGAAGCGACGAGAACCCTCTCCTCAAAATAGGATAATCTAGAAAGTACGAAAGTACCAGCATTTAGGTAAAAATACGGAACTATGCTTGGCGCAAGTTCAGTTGTCGTGTTTTTGACAGTTCGTTCGGTGCGAAGTCGGCCGCGAGCCGCGAGGCGAGAGTGACCAATCGTGAGATAGTCGAAGCGATAAATGAAGCGAAATAATCGAGCGAAGTACCTAACTGGCGATATAAAGCAGAGCGACGATAAATACGTGTTTAACGAGTTCATACATGAGTGATATATTGCGAAATAGTGTAGATTAAAGAATAGCGTTAAGTTAAATTCGTGTTAAGTGACTTTGTACATTGAATAATTAATTTATCATTAATAAATCACTAATTAATTTCCAGTGTTTTCATTCGTCTCCCACGGTCACCGCCACACGCAAGTGTCCACACGAATTAATAACTTATTTGATCTGATTTCCATCTGAGATGAAAAGATTTTTTTAAAGGAGTAACAACAAAAGGGTCACTTTTTACCAATACCTACGGTGGAGATGATTGGTTTCGAAGCAACCATGAGCGTAGACCTACATAATAAAAATGTATTTATTTTTATCGTGACATTTATATGTTCCTTGGAGCTTCTGTATTGGTTGTGTCCCGTTTCTCGGTCACGTTGTGATAAATAATTATTGTCCGTGGGCATTATCATGAATTCGGTGAAGTCAGTTCTATGAATAAGCATCGTGTGGACACTTGCGGGCATGACACGACACATCGCTCATAAACATTAATGTGTAGTTTAACCGTATAAACTGTGAGCGCGTCGCGTTAAGAATACTTTATCTCTGTTTCGATGCCTTTTCTTGTAGATCTGGCTGAAATTAAACTCCGAGCTCAACCTATTATCTGATCCTGTAGTTTGATTAACGACAACACGATAGTATACAGGGTTATTTGGAAAACATTGATAACCTCGCAGGACTATATTCCTGTCTTGATTATGAGTCGAAAATGTTTAAGCTATCATAACCTAATATTAATAGTTATGGAGATATACGACATCAAAGTTTGAATTTTTTCCAATATTTCTGACTATTTTTTTGTAAAACATTGGACTATCATTACAGTAACTTGTATCGAAAATGAAAAATACATTTCCTATAACACAAGTCAAATAAAAAAATAAAAACCTTCGAATTCCAATTGCAAAATTTTCAGGGTTCTTATCATTTTATTTAAAATGTGTCGAATCGAATGAATTTTTCGTCATCGATATAAGTTACTGTAATGATAGTCCAATGTTTTACTAAAAATAAGTTAGAAATATTGAAAAAAAAATGCAAACTTTGATGTTGCATATCTCCATAACTGTTTATATTAGGTTATGATAGCTTGAACATTTTCGACTCATAATCAAGGCAGGAATATAGTCCTGCGAGGTTATTAATGTTTTCCAATTAACCCTGTATATGATATAAAGTAAGAAAAAACCTAATATTTAATAGTTTTTTCAATCATGATGAAATTTTCTCAGAATTTTCGTTAAAATTCAAGCAGTATTATAAGAATAAATAATAATATCAGCAAAAATTATAATTGAAAGTACAATAGTTTTAATCTTGTACAAAATACCGTAACGTCTGTGTGTGCGTGAGGAGGAAAAATTGAAAGGAAATCAATATATATCTGAGTATGCAGTGATAAATGTACGAAATAGGTGGATATTTAACATTTTTGTTCTGAAGATACATTTTCCAATTTTTATTTAAGAAATTTAAGAATTTGAATAGAAAAATAGTAATATTTCTATACGAATATGACTCAGGAACATAATAATTATTTAATAGGTACTTACATAATAAGTGTCCTTCTTTTCAACGATCGTTTTTCAATAATAAAAATGAATAGTCTTGATGTTTGAAGGCGTCAATTATTATAAAAATTAATTCAGAAAAAAGCGACGGTTAAAGGGAGTCTCAGAACGTGATCTAGATGACAACCAACTTACTCCAATTTTCGTAGCATAAGCGTTTAGCTTAAAAAGTAAAGAAAATATAATTATATTATATATTGAAAATATAAAGAATATTGATGTGACACGTGTGATCAGTGTTCGCATCTCTATGTATTAAAAAAAAAAACACAAAATCATTACAAAAAAAAATTAAAATACATATATCATTGATAACAACAGCGTAACTTAAGTCCACGCCTGCCGCCCGCCACTGCTCAATAGTATCCGAGGAAATGAAAATAAAATTGATAGCAGAAAATCAAATTGTTATCCGGAACAATCGCACGCAAGCAAAATGTGAAACCATTCAATAGCAAGAAATGACATTTCCCCGAGTGACTCGGGACGGGGGGAAAATGTCGCCGTATTACCGCGGAGCGCGAAACTTTCCGGAGCGGCGGGGCGGGGGTGCCAACTCCAGCGGAAAGTATTCTCTCCGCCGTGTTTTATTTTCTCTGAAAACAATTAAACCGTAAAAACGGCGCTTCAAAGTTTTTCTCCTTTTCTTCATCCCATCCTGGGCTGGATGGTCAAATTGCAACACTCTACTCGAATCGCAGCGGCCATCTTGCTACGCAAATATTACACGTTTAATAAGAGTGATTTGTGGTGTATGTTCATCAAGAAGAGAATACCGCCTAATGGATCTCGAGTTTACACAAAAAAAAATTACGAAAAATATTTATCATTAATAATTTTTTTTGCAAATTTTCAAAATGGCAGAATTATGTGCTGTCGCGAAGGTCCTTCTCCGAGACACGCGCAGCAGGTGGAGATAATCATCTCGCTAAGGTTTAAGTGAAATTAAAAAGATAATTATTTTCTTGTTAAACGATGCAATTTAAAAAAAATAGAGATGCGGACACGGAATGCGTATGAAGCGTGTCGTATGAATATTCTTACTATTTTCAAAATAAGGTGAATGCTTGTGCTATGAGAATAGGACTAACTTGATAATGTCCTGGAACCACCGACCATCAAATCACTAGGCGAGCGTCATGACCATTACACCAACAATCTACTCATCTCAGTAATGTTTATGATATATGATGTAGTGTATCGAAAGAAATTAAAAGAGATCCGTTTGAAAACGCAAAAGAATAATGAAATTCATTTAAAAATTCACTTACTACGACATCTATAACTTTTTGAATTTTTTTAATTTTTGATGATTATTCTTAAAACTTCAAGCTATAGATAAAGAACAATTTATTTTTTTTTGAAAATATCAATACTACACAAATAAGTCTGAAATTTTTTGAAATCTTAAGTGGTTGTTAACATAGTGAAATAGGTATCGTACTCCCCGACATGAAAGTTTCGGGTTCGTATTCCGATGATAACCGAATATTTTTGCGATAGATTTAGAGACAAATAATTTTCACTGCAGTGTCGGAAGCTCGATAGCTGCCTTTAAATTTCGAAGACACTGTCTTGAATAAATTCAATTTCAAAGATTTTTTTTTCGTATTTCGAAAAGAAAAGACATTCGATTCAAAGTGTATTTAAAAGAGTTTGATTTTCCGTATGAATTATTATACATAATTTATTCATTTGCTCTGAGGAGGCGCCCGGATTCATGGTGTGTTTAGAGGATTGATTTGATTTCAGATAGCATCCGGTTTCGAGGCGTATTTAGAGGGAGGATTTGATTTCAAAAGGCCTCTCGATTCGGTACACATTAATATGATTGTCTTCATTTGAAATTCAGTAAATTCCCGGTCCCAATTAATATTTCTTAGTACATAAACATAACATAAAGCTATGTCATATTATAATTATAGTGTGCATTAAGCAAATTATAGTGTGACCACTGTAAGAATACGGTTGTACTAATCTGCGCACAAACGCATTTGGAGAGGGAGTGACCTAATTCAATATAAATTATGACCAATTAGCTTTAGTCGCCGACCGAAGTTTGACGAATCGTGTTCGGGTGGCTGCGCTTGGCCGAAATGTCAGCCGCATTCTTACAGTGGTCATGCTCTACGTATAAAGCGGAACTTTAACATCTATAACATATAACATAAGAATCTTTTTATTTTGGAACGAAAGTGGTGGAAAAGTTCATGTCGCAAGGGTAGACGGAAAGAACAGAACGCTATTCTTTTCAATTAGTTGCTTTTAATAGGATCAGTATCTGCTTTCAGTATGTGGTTTATTTGATTACGCCAGGTCATTTTCGGACGTCCTCTATTCCTGCTGCCTTCGAAACTAGCCTCATGACAAAACCATATAAGCGATTCTTTCTTTATTCTATCTTTCTTCTTTTCTTAGTTTCGTATCAGATCCCCCAACGTTGACTATCACTTGAGAGTATATCTCCTAATCTCTAGCGGCTCGAAACAGCTCTTCCACCGACCTTTTCTATCTATGGAGTATTAAAAAATTTCTTAAATAAATATCACTTGCGAATTTGTATAAATGAAATTACAAGCGAAGCTCTAAGAAGGGTTTGATTTAAACAAAGAATTCAAAGCGTATTTGTTTAGCGTAAGACAATGTACAGTGGATACAAAATCAACTCGGAGGTAGAAGAAGTAGGTATATTCGTAATAAGCATTCAGCTCACCGACAACGATTTTGGGCACGTTGCTGTAATTGCAGCCGAGCATTTCACAGTTGTCTGAAGTTGCTTCATTATAAACACGAGAGGGCAGGGGAATAACGAATTCAGACGTCGAAGATTTCGTACGAAATAAAGTTTACTATAAGGTGGCTGTATTGTTCACGGGAAGTACAATTTTATACGGAATTATACGCCTTGAAATTTTCGACGGTTTTATTTGATTTATGGTTAGTTTTAGAACTCCACCCGAAACCGCCGACGGTGACTAAGACCAGTAAAGTATCGTAGAGCGAGTCCGTAAAGCGAATGGAAAAAGAAAAAGAAATGGTTTATGTACAAAAGATAATTTCACCGGGAATCAATTTTGATACTGATTGGATTCTTCCTGATTGATTTACCAGTCTACAAGTGCGTAAAGCAATCAAACTTGTAATTAGTTAGCTTATGCTATGTATTGCGAATATAAATAAGTTTCTTACATTTAAATTCACTATAGGTTGGGCTATAAGTATGTGCAAATCAATTTTGCACGGAAACCACGCGAAGGGGAGGCGCGTGGACGACAATGCGCGGGAGTCCGGTCCTTGGAAATTCAGTCGAAATGGATCGCTTCACGGGGAGAACAACTCGCGTTCTGCGTAAAAGAGTTGTACAAAACAACTATTTTATATTTGTTGGGCACCTATTTCGCACTCACTACCGGTTACAAAGTGTGAATCAGTGTCTGAAATGAGAATGTCGCGAAAGTTGAGGAGTCTGTAAGCAAATACCCGAAGCGTTCTGCTGCTACGGCGATACCAAGATCAACTTTGCGTCGAATTTGGAAACTGGACTTGAAACTACACCCATATAAGTTCCATTTGGCGCAATATTTAAAAGTCGATGATTGAATTTTACGAAAAAGATTCACTGGGACAATGTTAGAGAAGTTCACCAATTTCAACATTTTGTTCGCCGACGAAGCCCATTTTCGTTTGTACGGGCATACTAATAAGCAGAATTGCAGGTTTCGGAGCAGGAAAAAACCCAAACACAAACACCAAAGATCCTATCCAGTCTCAAAAAGTGACAATATGGGTTGCTATATCAACAAAGGGCATTAACGGTGATTATTTCTTAGGTTCCTACCTACCTAGATGCCAGATTCGAATAATTCTACTGGCGGGATTGTAAGCACTTAGATGACATTTTTTAAACGCATGATTTTCCAAATTCTAATGATTATTTTATGATTATTTTATATACTAAATATCTGATACTCGGCGGAGCTCACACAACACATCCGTTCACGGAGAAATCCCGAAATCGAAATATCAAAATCTTATCTATTTTTACATATTAATTAAATAAATTATCTTTTAACATGCGTATTGCAAGTTGCAAGCACTGTAAAAATTCTGGTTTCTTTGATCTGAATATATGTAATAATGAATATTAAGAAAGGCTTTCCTTATTTTCATAAAGAAATAGTTATTTTTAGACGGAGCTGTTGTATAAACCATGGGACCATATTCTTGGATTATGCCTCCTTCCGTGTAGCGAAAGATAGTGCAGGTTGTTGTAACGGAATATGTGTATAGTCTATAGACAGTCTGGCCAAAATATCAGCTGCTACGCGGAACACAGTCTACACTGAAATCACCGCAGTCTACATTCTACACAGCAGCCCGGGTTATATCTAATTTCCAGATTGCTCCTGCTGCAGAGAGATCGCCAACACGGGTTTAGAAACTGAGAGAGAATAGATAGCGAAATAAAATATGCCCGACGCGACGGTACAAAGCTTTCAATGAAATTACCACTGTGCATTTCAGAGATTTGTACGGGAAAAAATACAACGGACAAGCATGGCATAGCGCGGACTGCAGATAATAAATTATTAGATATAACCCGTCAACAATGACGAGTTGTAGCTAGTAGTTTATTATCTGATATAACACGCTAATTTTGAAAACATAATAATGTATTTTTGATATTTATTTTGGCGTTAACTTTGTGGTCGGACATAATTATTAATTAATTAAATAACTTTGCATTGACCACTGGGAGTAACTCTACATCTACCGGTTTCGATACCACTATATCTTCGTCAGAACGGACGCTTACTACAAAATTTTAATATACTTAGTTAATAATAGCAGTTCGAACGAGTAATACATTCTAACTATAAACAAAATTTGCAATACGCTGAGGACCGTTGCGGTAACATGACAGACCACGTTGACCTTGGAACCCACGCATGCGATATGTTTTTATATAAATTGTAATTTACAAAATAGCTGTTAATTTGATTTTAATTACTACTATCAACCCTCCAAGGAATGACATTGACTTTTAGGACTCACTTAAAATAAACGGAAGCAATGAGCATTCATAATGGATTTGACGACAACTTTCCCGTAACATATTTTTCTGTATGCTATTGTCTTCAAATTGTCAATGCTCTGTAAATATAAAATAAAATGAATTTTTAAATTATGGTTGCGATCACTTCAGCAATTCGGACTATGTTTACAGGTGCCTGGACGAAAGAGGGATTCTCTTTCTGTCAGGATCTCATATTTCGTTCATTTTTCCTTGTGTGACAAAGTGCAGTCAGTGTCTCATACATCTCAGGATGTACCGTGACATGTTCAAAATACATTAAGTCAGTTTCCTTGCCTTTATAGTACGAGTGATCTCATTCTCAGCAGCACGTTGTCACTTCTCAGTGCAGCTTATTTTTAGAATGAGTTTGTAGACCCATATTTCGAACGCTTCCAGCTCATTCGGCACTTATTCACTGAGGATTCAACTTTTCACACCGTGCGCGAAGCGTCCCCTCTAAGACGAGAGGGCTTCTGCGCGGAAAAAGGATGAGCAGGTCAAATCACAAAATGTACGAACTTAAACAAATTTTTACAACAATTCGATGTCATATGTATATTTTTATAAAATTTAATATTTCAATTTATTCTATAACATAGAGTAGCCCATCGGGTACGCCGGATTTAAATATCTCACCATTTTTTCAAAATACTTAGCAACTCTAATGTTTGACATTTATCATCATTGAAGTTATTAAAAATGAATCGCAATAAAAAATAAGAACGTAATGTTTGTTACCTACTTATTGTCAAAACACGCTACAATTGGATAATAGAAAACCAAACAGTGAATGACATTTAAAAAAATATCATCTTTAGTGGTGAAGGTCGTTTTCATAGAATTGCTGATATATTGCGGCAATAAAAATCCCCGTGTTATTCATGAAAAACCGATGCACCCACAAAGAGTCGCTGTATGGTACGGATTTGGGGGTGGAGGTGAAATTGGACCGTTTCAATTTTTGAGTCTGGCCAAGATGTAACTGTAAATGTAATACGTTAGATATCGTAGCACGGTATCGAACTTTTTGTGGGATCAATTGGATGATGTGGACCTCGAAGAAATGTGGTTTGAATAGGATTGGTGTCGGGGAAACGTCGGGGTAAAAATGCCAGCTCAGCTGCACCGGCTAACAACATATTCCATAATTAACCTCAGCATGTTTACTTTATAAATCAATAAAAATTGCATGATCAAATAATAATTTACAGACAGATTCATTTTGAAATTAAATCCGGCGTATCCAATGGGCCCCCTATATAATAACCATTATTTAATCAATTTTATTATAGAGGCCATATAAAAAAAAAACTACGATGAAACAAGAAAAGTGGCTCTTTAATGTTTTTTATACAATATATATTATCGAAAATTTACCTTAATAATTCGACGGGCTATAAATTTCACATTTGTTTTGCTGCGATAATTAAAAATTTCCCCGATCTTCACTGTTTAAATTTGCGGTGAATTTGATTTTGGCATTTCAAACGACAAAGAAAGCCAATCAAGTTTAAATTCCTCACAACTTTTTTTGTTTTGTTTTCATCAAATTTGAAGTTTTAAGAAACTTGATAAAAACTTAAAACTACGTGCTAAAATCTTGTTTGGCCTGATGACTTTTGGAATGCGCGCTAGCTTGTGATAACTGCGCGGGACCGTCAAAACCACCGCGCACGCGCGCAGCTTAGGCCCAAATTCAGAGTCAATGCTTAGATGATTTAAAGGTTAAGGTACGACTTAAAAGCGTAATTTTCAGTACAAAATAACACTTTTAAGGCATACCTTAACCTTTTTCATCTTAATATTGACTTTAAATTCGGGCCTTACAATCGAATATCTATTTACATTCTATATTGGTTCCCGGAAACACTGTGCAAATGAAAACCGTACTAAAAAATAATAAAGTATACGTGAAAAATTAAAATAACGGTTAACGGAAAGTAAACAAACAATAGTAAGTTGTCTACGAAAAATCGTTTTTCTAAATAGAATTTATAAAGTTTTGTTTCAAGTATAATCATTATCAGTGGGACCACCACTACTCTGCAAAGAAGAAGATATATTTTGTATTAATATATATGTGTGTACACTTATTATATAAAACAAAATACCTCGCTTCAAGAAAACAGACGGCGTGTTTACAAGTTAGTTGTATCCCGATTGTTTACCTTATATTTGGTTCTTGTTTATTATCGTGAATGTTGTCTTTTCGGTATGAACCTTTAAATATTATATAAACACGTATAGCTTTCACAAATAACAAGAATGTTCAATGTTTGTACAGAAGTTACGTCGTCTGCAACCAAGTCGGATTCGTCAGTACTTTGTACAATATCCAGTGACTGGTATTAGATAAGACAGCTTCACAATTTGTTTACATTTCAACGAGCAGTGGGTACGTGTTTTTTAATCTATATTTCGGATGTACACACGTGTGTGTGTTCGATTATTCACGGTAGACGGTAAATAATATGTGAGGAAGTCTTCACTACCGGGGCAGATTCATTTTCTGTGTTATGTTGACACAGCTCAGAGAAGCGCCGGATGGCGGGAAGTGTCTTTATATTAATGTTTTGTGTCGTCATATTAGGTAAACACACAAAACTGTTGATTTTATCTTAGGTTCTTTGAAAAGAACCGAAAGCTATACAGGGTTATTTGTAAAACATTAATAACCTCGCAGGACTATATTCCTGCCTTGATTATGAGTCGAAAATGTTCAAGCTATTATGGCCTAATATCAATAGTTGTGGAGATATGCGACATCAAAGTTTGCATTTTTTTTTTTCAATATTTCTGACTTATTTTTTGTAAAACGTTGGACTATCATTACAGTAACTTATATCGAATATGAAAAATTCATTTACTTCAATAAAAGTCAAATAAAAAATAAAAACCTTTGAATTCCAATTGGAATTTTTTCAGGGTTTTTATCATTTTATTTAACTTGTATTGAAACGAATGAATTTTTCGTTATCGATATGAGTTACTGTAATGATAGTCCAACGTTTTACAAAAAATAAGTCAGAAATATTGAAAAAAAAATGCAAACTTTGATGTCGCATATCTCCCTAACTATTGATATTAGGTCAAAGAGCAGACGATACACAGATCCAGCCTTAAAATAAAAGGTGTCCATCATCAAGGAGATGTTTAAAATTGAGTTTAATGAAAAATCATAAAGTCAGTCAAAGTAAATCTTTCCCCAGTCAAGCTTAGTAAAACCACCACAGCGCTCACGAGACCCGGCGCCCGGGGCGGTCACCTCGACTCACTCGTCCTAGGGCCGGCTCTGCACATACAAGTAGCGCCACGGGTGATGTTAGAATTCTATAACAGTACGCATGAGATGTAGGGACGTGGAAAAATAAAAGATGTCAGGATAGGAACGTATGCCACGTAGGATTTCTCGTGACCCCTCGGAGTGATGGCAAACAGGGTTATTTGGAAAACATTAATAACCTCGCAGGACTATATTCCTGCCTTGATTACGAGTCGAAAATGTTCAAGCAAACACAATCATGTTTGCTTAAAATCTTATCTTAGTTTGTAATATCAAAGTTTGCATTTTTTTCGCAATATTTCAGACTTATTTTTTTGCAAAAAGTTGAACTATCATTACAGTAACTTATATCGATTATAAATTCATTTGCTTCAATGCAACTGTACTATACTGTACAATACTGTAAAAACAGTATTTTTTAAAACATAAATTGCATGTAAACAAACTGACAGATTTTGCTATAATTGTAATAAATTGAAGACAATTATTTACTTTGTAATATTATTGAATAAAAAAGACATCTCAACAGGACGGTTCAGTCATGAAAGGTCCACAAAGTGGAGCAATTTTCTTAATTTTTAAAACATCGAAGGTTTGGTAATTTATTAATCAATTATATAATTTAGTTTGTGACATTTTAATAAGATATTCGTATTTAAAATATATGTAACTTGATGAAAAAATTTTAAAATGAGATATTTCCATACAAAAATGTGATAAAAAACGCAAAAGAAGATATGAGAAAAAATGGTGAAATTTGCTCACTCTGCTAGACGATCGCCTTAAATAAAATGATAAAAACCTTGTAAAAAAACTTTTTTCAATTTTTGTATCATTTTATTTAAGTTGTATTGAAGCAAATGAATTTTTTCGTAATCGATATAAGTTACTGTAATGATAATTCAACTTTCTGCAAAAAATAAGTCAGAAATATTGAGGAAAAAAATGCAAAGTTTGATATTGCATATCTCCATAACTATCGATATTAGGTCACGGTTGCTTGAACAGTAGCCGATTCTTAACAAAAAACTTTCAGGGTTTGCGTTAATTAAGTGACACGTTGTATACATAAACTCTAAAAGCCTTTTAAATAACGAATGATTATTAAATATAAATCATTTATTCGACAGGGATTTCAAAGATATTGAGTTTATTTATAATATGAGAACCCTTGAACTGATTTTCTAGATCTAATCAATTGAGTAACTCTGAAGATAATAATATTACATGAAAGAAAATATATTCGTATGAAATATCACTAATATAGATGTATTGTATATGCATACAATTTAACTAAATAAGTATATGTAAAATAATTTGGGTGTATTAAAGCAACTGCAAGAAAATTTATGAAGAATTTTATTATTTCTTACTTACCATCACGCCGTTTCCCCGTGAGGGTAGGCAGAGAGGATAGAGCGCCACACTCTTCTGTCCTGACATACAACTCTCGCCTCATCCATATTCATACATCTTCGCATGCAAGCTCGACGGTTATCGAGGCTTCAAGTACAAATATAGCTTCAAAACGAAGTATTATTCTACGTCGACAAAGCAACTTAACCGGCAAAACGTATAAATATTAAATTATATTTAAACATTTTTCATACTTTAAAACCTATTTATTCGATTGATTGTGGTGGTGACGGTATTTCAAAACGCTTTCGCGAAATTTTTTACTATTTATTTGTGTGTAGTCGTATAAATTCATAATTTTATAAATAAGCAGCATTGTTGATACAGATTTGTTAAAATTATTAAGTAAATGAAAAATAATTTGCTGATTTAAAATTAAATTTGTCAATGTGACACGACACAATTTGCGAATGCATAAACAAATTTCTTGTTGATTGCCGACGTCTACGAGAAGTGCACTCGCCGCAAGTTTCAGTATATCCGCGACAATCTTTAAATCGATGAATTGAGTTCAATTCTCTTTCAACACTTCATTAATGAAATTTACATAATACAAAATTGTCCCAGAATGCACTTCCTTGACTAAGAAAACCCACACTCAACCTACACAACTGGTTTATTTATTTCATTCAGGCTCGGACAAATTACTTTCAAAGGTGCATCACTGTGTACAAACACACATTGCCGTGAACATAAAAGCAAAACGATAAGAAAATTCTTTGGATGTCAATAGTATTTTGAACTCATGTAGTATTCAGTGATGTAAACAGTGCAAGACGCTCGCAAGAGCAGCCGGTGCGTATACCTTTACTACAGATAACCGTTCGTACCTTACGCATTTGCACATGGCAACTACTAAGAGATTTAGCGTACAAACTACGGCACTTAGATAAAATTAAATGTGTCAAATATAAACATTAAACATACCTTAATTGTCTGGTGTTGTAGTCCTGAGGTGGATGAAACTTAATGTCTTTATTTATCAAAATTATAACCAACGAGCACCGACGACACACACTCCAGTGACAACTGAACTCCCGTTTGTGAGGTTTGTGACTTGCAGCGGCTCAGCCACTCCCAGCCCTAGCTAGAATAGAGGTATGTCTCCCAGCGCAGCTGTGTGAAAATGGCGATGCGCCGGTTGTTTGCTTGTAACTTGCGCCATCTAGTAATTTAAGTGTGTACTCGCGTCGATAAATAGGAATTCTCTTTTCTTGATAAACGGTTGTCTTCTAGGGTTCTAGGCAAGTAATTTAGTTTTATGTCTAGCAAATAGATGCCTCAAATCACCAGCTAATAAAAATAAAAATTCTACAAATGAAAGGCGCTCAAGGATCCTGATAATTTATTATTTATTAATATACATTAAAGGTAAAAAAAATTACAATAAAAACAAAATCACCTCGATTGAATAAAAAAAAAAAACACCAATATTTCCAAAAAAGGTATTGTTGAAGTTTTTAAAATAGGAAAACAAACGAAAGTTTTTAAGAGAGTAAAAGAATTTTCATAGCCTCATTCGATTTCAATTTGGTGAATAAAATATAATTTTTCGTTGAGTACAAATTCTTTATTCTGTGAGTACAAAACTTATTTTATGAATCTTATTTAACAACATGTGAAACTCCCATTTTCAATTTGTACTACATAATGCAAGGCAATTTTCATTCTTAACAAAAGCAGTAGCAACTCATAAATAGGAAGAACGTTTACAGATGTTTTATAAAAGCCTTTTTCTAGGCAATTGAAGCTTCTTATAAATTCATTTTATATATTATTCAATTTTTATAACATAATGGTAATTTTCTTTTTTAAACTAAAGCAGTAAAAACCCATGAATAGGAAGAATGTTTAAAAAAAATATATGAAAGTCTTTTTGTAGGCAATATGAAGCTTCTTTTAAATTCGCATTATGTTATTGGTTGTATAAAGAAATGTTCGTTTCGCAGAATTGCTGTAGTTATAACAGGTGTCGTATTCTTTGATTAGAGCTGAGTGCTGAATAAACAAGTCTCGGGAAAAGGTGCACGAATTATTAAAAAAAAAAATTTCGATTATTGTAGACTGTGGTATTCTAACTGCAGAAATATTTAATTTGTACTGATTTTTCACACATTATAAACTTTTTCTTTCGCTGCACTAGTACTACTATGTAGTATTACAATAATTTCATATAATCTATGTCAAAACCTCATCATCAATCTTTCATTACCATCACAAGCTCAAAATACAAACTCTAATACATGTCAAGGTCTTGGAAACATTAGGTTGTTTTGCATTCGAACCGAAAACCCTTGGAAAGCCTAAGAGTCACCATACGCGTCTTAACAAGGAAGCACTCGAAATCTACAAGACCCGATATGTTTCGTGATCGCCGCGTGCGGGCCGCACCAAGATTTGATTGGTTGGGCTGGCGCCTGATGTGTCCTGTGCCAATCGCTGGCCAGGATTCGAATTTTTAAAAATCCGCGCAGTGACAGGTGAAATGCGTGTCAGGTGTCGTTTTTCAATGGGAACCGACACTCCTCTTCGTTTGTGTTCAAGTTCAGTTCCATTTAGCCTTCCGGAAGAGACACACCAACTGTTCCGGATTCGACGAAGCCAGGAGAATCTCGATTGAAGCAGCACCCGCCTTCCCAGGAAACCGCAAGTACCATTTGTCCACTGTGTCGTAGTTAGCTTTGGCCCAGTGTATCTCGGGTGTCATTAACGGTCAATCATTAATCGGCGGCGATTGGAAAGGAAAATCTTTCTTTCTAATATCCGACCCGCGTGCGATGGTGGCGAGATGTTCGTTATCGTACACAATAAATATTAATAGAGATGATGGTCGCAAATTAAAAAAATCATGGTATCTGGCGCTTCAAAATCAATTTTGTCACAGTTCCCGCAGAAACAGTGATCAAACATACGCACAACACAAGATAAGACATGACTCCGACATGATATTACCACGTAACACATAAACACAGAAACACCAAACTTTCGACACGGTATTGCATGCCAATACATAACCACAACACCAACACTCACAATAACACATCAGCCCTGATGATGGACCCTTCAATGGGATCCGAAACGTCAGCCAGAAAGGTCGTAATAAATTGGCATAATACCCCAGAAGACACACACCAGAAGATTCTGAGTGGCCGTGAAAACCTAAGAACATATTTATTTCTGTAGGTACGGTACTATGCTGTATCATCTGTAGCTTTTGTTTTATTAACTCGGTCTTTTAAAAATATGTTTTAATTTTTTGCAGGTAGGTATTACATATTATAGAAAAAATAAATATTTTTATTTTTTAATAATTAATTCTACTCAATATACAACTTCTTTCTGTTTATAAGAACCATGTTTTTGTGCAGATGCTTGCCATGTGTCTCTGTCTTGGACACAATCCGTCTACATTCATCTTGCTCATTGTTTGGTAGACATATTTTTGTTGAGGCATTTCTCTCTCTCAACACACAAACAATGTCATCACTATCAATGATAATAATATTGAAATAGTGAATATAATGAATATATATACCTAGGACACAAGATAAAAATGAACAAATATAACCAAACAGCAGAACTGCCAAGACGAATAGGAATGTGCTGGGCTGGTTTTGACAAACTCAAACATATCTTCGAGAACAAAGAGATCCCAATTAGCCTAAAAAGAAAAGCCTTTAAATCATGCATACTGCCAGTGATGACGTATGGTTTGGAGACTATGGCCCTTACAAAGAAAAGTGTAGAAAAGCTCAAATGCACGCAACGATCCATGGAGAGATTCATGCTTGGAGTAAGCCTAAGAGATAGAATTAGAAACGACGAAATGAGGCACAGAACTAGAGTAATGAATAACATGGATCGTGTAGCGAAGCTAAAATGGCAATGGGCAGGACACATTGCAAGACAGGATACTACAAGATGGCCTCCCAGAGTTCTGAAAGACCTTGGGAAAATAAAAGAGGCATCGGAAGGCCTCAAAAGAGATGGGCCGATGATATTGTCGGTGTGGGGGGAAAGAAATGGCTACAATTAGCCAACAACAGGGAAGAATGGAAAAATAAGGAAGAGGCCTATATCCAGCAGTGGAAAGACGAAGGCTGATGAAGAAGAAGAAGAAGATTCCTCTCTCTTCTTCACTCAACTACTGTCTAAGAATATTTTCTGTCCATTGGCTCATTTGATTTTTTTATGGTGTGTATTAAGAAAACTTTTTTTTGCATTCTCTTCAGAACATTTTGTCGCTGTATATACATAAATTCTATGTGCCGTTTAGTACATATAATTGACAATTAATTTGTCAATTATAAATAATGGAGATATACTAAAAGAAACATTGCCGTTCATCTGGAAAGTATGCGTACTAATTATTCAAAATATCTATACCTCTAAAACTCAATGTCTGTCTGTCTGTCTGTCTGTTCTCTATACAAATCCACACCATTTGTCCGATTCGATTCAAATTTTGCATGCTTATGCTTTGGGACCCGGCTGGTAACATAGGCAATATTTACCCCCTATTCTCATACCCCTTCCCCTCCCCCTGACCTATTTTCGATGCAAATCTGTACCGTTTGACCGATCAGACTCAAAATTTGGAAACTTATTCTTTAGGACTCAGCGGGTAACATAGGCGATATTTCCCCCATATTTTCATACCCCTTCCTATCCCCCTGACATATTTTCGATGCAAATCTGTACCGTTTGACCGATCGGACTCAAAATTTGGAAACTTATTCTTTAGGACTCGGCGGGTAACATAGGCTATATTTCCTCCCTCCCCTTTTACCTTTTCTCTTCCCCCTGATATATTTTCGATGGAAATCTATACCGTTCGAATCAAACCTTTGTTTCCCCTCACAAATTTATTTTCAACTTAATCCTGAACCCGTTCAACGCTGGGTATGAACAAATAGTTTTTTATAAATCTAGTCTGTGCAATTATTTATTAAAACAGTTTTATTCATTTATCTTAGAATGTACTAAACCTCACATAAAATTAATTATATATACAGTGACGATTTGTAATTCTTTCGGTCCAGCTTATTCTTTTCATCCTTCTCCAGCATCAGATCTAAATCACTGTAAACAATATAACACTCATATACTCATTTCAAAACAGAAATTTAGAAGAGCTGGTAGATAGAATTTCATGTTACACTTTCTATCACCAGGTAACATATAACATACATAAACATAATTGTTGAGCAAACTTTTTCATTTATTAACAACAAATGCTGAAACAGTTTTAAATATTAAATTAAATTGATTGAATATGTCATAACCATAAGTTGCAGTTCACATTATTTGCACATATCAGTTTGCACATGTTGAAACAAACATAGTTATTGATATACCTATTGCTTTCATCTAATTGGAATGTAAATGAAAATATTTGATTTAACCTTGCAGGGATTGCAGGTTAATGCATATTGGGAAACCCAAAAAATAAATTACATATCTTTTTTTTTTTGGGTCGCAATCCTAGGATTGGTCTGCAACAAGCACTCGCCCTCTCCACTCCTCTCTGTCACCTGCCAGCCTCTTCATCTCTTGGTAGGTACTACAGCGCACATCTCCAATAATCTGGTCTACATAGCTTAATCTCGGGCGGCCTCTACGATTTTTGCCTTCAACATTTCCCTCGACGATGGTTAAAAGCAGGCCCGGATGCCTTATATTATGGTCTATCCAAATTGCTCGCTGTTGGGCGATTCTGTTAAGGAGCCGC
Organism: Agrypnia vestita; assembly: GCA_016648135.1. Lineage (NCBI taxonomy): Eukaryota > Metazoa > Arthropoda > Insecta > Trichoptera > Phryganeidae > Agrypnia > Agrypnia vestita. The sequence goes on along the minus strand of JADDOH010003224.1, from coordinate 24,357 downwards.
CTCTTTTCGCCTACCCTGCTCAACACGTTTCGGATATGTTCTGATCAATGGATCTTCGCCATACGCCTGTAGCACCACATCTCAAAGGCCGCTAGCCTTCCGGACATGCTCTGGCTGATAGTTCATGTTTCGCTGCCATACGTCAGCACACTCCAGACAAGAGCTTTAATCAAGTTTTTCCGAACCTTTAAATCTATGTTGGGGGATTCAAGGATTTTGTATTTTTTGTTGAAGGGGACTCTTGCTTGTTGTATTCTGCTTACGATGTCAGCCTCTGAGCGGCCATCTTGGGAAATTTTGCTACCCAAATATGTATGTGAATTCTTTCACTTGTTTGATAGCGACGCCACTCAAAACAACATTTGTCGACACTTCTTCTCTTTCAACAACCATGTACTTTGTTTTGCCTTTGTTTATTTTCATGTTGTATTTATCTGCCAAAACATTTTGCATCTTTCTCAGAGCCTCCGCAAGCAGTGCAATATCATCGGCATATCTGATCATGTCAATTTTTTGTCCTTGGGTATTCACGCAGGGTCAATATCTCACTTCTTCTCTCACCTCGTCGATTGAATTGAACGATGCTGGTGACATCGAACAACCCTGACTTACTCCCTGGCCAACACTTGCCTCAGCACTTCTGTCTCCATATGTTATTACAGCGGTTTCATTTTTATATAAGCTCCATATGAGTATCTATCTTTGAAGTTTAGCCCTATTTTGTTGAGCACTTTAAAAAGCTGCTTCCAGTTTACCTTGTCGAAGGCTTTTTCCAGGTCTATAAAAGCTATACCTAATTGATAAATGTAATAACTACCGGTAATCATTTAAAATAAGGATGCAATTAATTATACTCTGTATTTTCATGATTTTATTGCTAATTTCTTGTAGGAACTGGTTAATTAAAAAATAATATTAAAAAAATTAAAATTTTGGGTTAGCATGTGGAGTCAGGCACCAATAAACTAAAGTGAATCACAAACAAGATTTTATATCTAGTATTTTGTCCCATCTATTTCATTGCAAACTTTTATATTCTCCGCAAGCTAGATTATATTGACAGTTCCTAAGTACACTGTCGAATCAGCAAAAGTTTGATTTTTTAGTATCTTAAACTATTTTATTTAGTATGTATTTCTGGGTAATGTTTAAAAACAGTGTCATTTTAATAAAATGTTAGTTATGTTATTATATAACCACTTAGGTACTGAGATTTTTAGTCTACCGGTTTCAAGATCTACCTACACATCTCTCCTTCAGGACAACCACTAAGAGACGAAGAGACCGTATGTCAGGAAACCTGTAGACTGTAGAAATATATATATATGTTAGTATTAATTTCTTTGGGGGTAGCCCGCGTCAAAATCTGGTCCTCAGAAGGACCATTTGTCAACCGACGTTTCGCCTGAATCACAACAGGCATCTTCAGGGTGCCTTGTTGATAAATTTCCGTCATGAGGGGCAGTGCGAGCACGTCCGTTCGTATCGGAAGCTTATTACCAAATAAGGTTTGGCAAGTCAAAATCTAAATTTGGGTACTTTGGTTATTATTGGCCTTAATGGTTTTTGGGAATTTCGTATTAAATATTGGGTATTCTCGGCCGTTGTTGTCCTTAATGGCGTTTGTCTGGCTCCTTGTGATGCGCTTTGTACTCAATGTTGCTTATATTGTGTCAATATTTATCTGTTTGGTGGTTGTATTTGATTGATTTTTGCATGTTAATATATTATCTTTACTATGAAATCTACTGTTGAATAAAATGTTTTTCCATTCCGTTGGGAGATGTATACCATCATCTCTATTGTTGATGATATTTATTCTTTTATATATCTCTATAGCTTCTAGCAATAAGCTTCCGATACGAACGGACGTGCTCGCACCTTGTGACGGAAATTTATTAACAAGGCACCCTGAAGATGCCTGTTGTGATTCAGGCGAAACATCAGTTAACGAATGGTCCTTCTGAGAACCAGATTTTGACGTGGGTTACCCCCAAAGAAATTAATACTAACATTTCTAACACCCGTGGAAACCTTTACTATAACACATATATATATATATATATATATATATATATTGGAAGGTTATCTCGCGATAGAGAAGGAATCTGGTTTATTTAATCTGGCGCATTTAAGAGGATTACTAAGAGTCGCACCAGAAGTCATCCTTCACCGGCTAGTCAACGAGGCATGAGATGCAAGGTTAGGTTATCGTGGAATCGATCAGAATGTTACGCGTAGTGACTCAATAAGCTAGAATATGACGCATACTAATTTAGGTTAATGAGATTACTAGGCTGGATCTTGGATTTACACAGGGAACTGAAAAGAAGTTTAATTATTGACACATTTTATTATGAATAACACATCAAACAATTAAAATTCATAAAGTTCCGACTATTTCTATATCTACCTGCCGATTAAATAATTTGAAGATCGGCCGCTAACTGTTTCTATACTAAACTTACATGTACGATATTCAGTAGCAACATTTAGAAAAACCTATGACAAATGAGATTTCCAGATTTACAATACAATCTTTTTTTATCACGGATGTACAAATCATGAGTCACATCGAAGAGAGAAATCGAATGCCACATAACTCGTATTTTGTGTATTTTTATCTTCATTGTTTGCGTTGATTTGACCGGCACTCTCCTGGACCACATTCACGGAGATGCCAGCTGTTTGCGCAGTGGGATCCCCATCTGCTTCACAGTTTCGTGCCTCGTTCTCTGCGTTTGCCCTCCGTCTCAGCTACATCCTCGCGTTATTATTTAGTTTTGATATTTGGTTTTTAGTTTATTTTCACTGGTCTCTCGATTTTAAGGTTCGTGAAACGAAACATCAGTTCTAGAATTTTTAATACCGTAATCTTACACAGCAGTATTTAATCGCGGGAGAATTCAAATCTTGATGTATTACTCTTTGATTTAAATGATGATGACTACAGTTTATTGCGTTATATTAAATTAGATTACGTGATGGATTTGACCCACCGCATGCGGGAGGTTTTTAGTTAAAATATACAAGAATTACAATATTTAATATCACAGATATTTATTAGTTTTATCACTTGCTATTTAAAATCTAACGGATCACAGTCAGTGGTAGAAGATTACATATTATTTACACAATGATATTAAGTAGCACTCTGCATCAAAGATCTTTACATTTTTACATTAAAGATTATATTTAAGTTTTAAAATTTAGATTATTTAGGGTATTTTAGTCTGGCAGAAAATCATTAAAATGCCACAGATGTACAGCATCATAGTGGTACAGCATTATAGTGATACAGGGGCTCTGCAAAAAATATACAACAATATTAAATAAAATATCTTTAGGTCTGCAGACTCCAAACTCGAGGGTCACTGATGGAATATTACCAGGTCGGCAAGTTGTCCTGAATCCCTGTAAATAGGTGTTTAGATGGTCTTGATAACAAAGAGAGCCTTTATTCCCGCGAGCGAGTTTAAATAACCTTCTTAGGCCTAGTGATGGGACACACATTTAGTGATGGGCAGTACTGAAATTAATCGCGATTCTTCTTCATATTTTTATTTTTTATTTAGTGCGTAATTATTTCATCACATTATATATATCAATATATTAATTACGCCAACTAACGTCGTACGTTTCTGCATTTGGATGATGATTTCTATTTTTGCCACGTTGCTTATCGGGTCCTGTGGCGCAACGAATAACACGTCTGACTGCGGATCAGAAGATGCCAGGTTCGAATCCTGGCAAGATCGAATTTTTTTTTACGGTCGAGAATATTTTTTTTGTTGAAACTTTTATTACATTTTTGGTTTTGAACATTCATTTTTTATATTAATTTTTTTTATGTAACAAACCAAATTAAACAAAGATTAATTTTTTATAATGTTGTATAAAAGTAATCAACACTGCGAGAAGAGAAGAGAGTAGGTACCTACCTATCGAACTGTGGTTTATTCCGCTCTGACTTATTAATCAGTTAGAAATACCGAATACTTTGTCTTAATTATATCTAAACTACCCGTAATTAAAAGTGGAAATTTGCCAGAAACAATTGGCCGCGAAGTGGCTGACGTAGGCATAGGTAAACAATTGTGTTTGCTGCACAACAATAGGAAAAATGGAAATTTGCTAGATACAATTGGCTGCGAAGCGGCCACAATAACAAAAATGGATATTTGCCAGATACAATTGGCCGTGAAGCGGCTGACGTAGGTATAGGTAAACAATTGTGTTTGCTGCACAGCAAACACAATTGGCTGCGCGGCGGCCATCGCTGGCCGCGGAACGGCCATCATTGGCCGCGAAGCGGCCACAATAGCCGCCCGCAGGGCTTAGCAGTAAGCAATCGGCGATGCCGATTGCTTTCCTGCTAGTAAAATATTATTACAATACACAACCTTGTTTGTATCTCTTTTACACGTATGCTGCGCTATAATAAAGAAAGAGAAAAGACCGTAGAATAAATATCGCTATTTGCTATTAACTTCATATACATTCGTTGTTAAAAATTATGTTATATTGTCCTTTCTTATACATAGTAATGAAAATAATTTCTATCTCTTTCTGTCTGATATATTTAGTACGTAATAAAAGGCAGCTGAAACTAGATGTCTCAAATTTGTTTTTTAGTGACTAGTCAATATTTATAATACGTCTATGATCTTGACACTATTAGCTACAATATAAAATCTTATTTATTGTGCCTTTAGAGCTGTGATGGATGATTAATGACATAGGGCTAATCAATATTGTTTTCTTCTAATTTTGAAGATTTTTATATGTTTTACATTTGACCCAAGCCTCTGCTACAACCGTCTTGGGGCTGGTTATGGTTATAATATTTTTATATACCTATTTTGTGTACCCCAATTATTAATACAAGGAACATTATATTGCCTGTTTTTAGCCAAATAAAGGCGCTTTATGGAACAGAAATTAGTTTTGATATAGTTATCTTAATTAAGTTTCTACAGGTAGTTGAATTCAAAATATCACAATATTATGGTGTAATCGAAAATAATAATTTATAGTTATCGACTGTCAATTAGGGGATGCATTTTAACCGGTGACACACCGTTATTTGAGATCTGTATCTGATTGCGTCGATGATTGGCAACTGAATTTTTTGTAGTTCGACGAACAACCATCGGTACTAGATAAAAATTATATCTTAGTTATCAATCATCAATACAATCAGATACAAATCCCAAATAACTGTACCGAAAATAACCCGTAAAATAACGGTTTAACCATCACTACTATCAATAATTAGTGTTTGTAATTTTCATTCTGTACGATGAACTATACATAGTTCCTTTACATCGTTCAAAAAAAAACACCGAACCCAAATACAAAAGTAAAAAATAACTCGATTGCCTCACCTACTGGCAGTATGAAAATTATGGCAATCTTTTTGCCAAATATCATGAGGGAGCTTAGCTAGGAGAAATCCTTATTGATTATTTTCATTTTTCTATTCAATCAGACGCGAAAGTAACGTATGAATTTATAAATTTTTATGAATTTGCAAATTATTTCATTGCAGCTAGTTTTCAAAAAAAGTATCGATATATTGATATATCGATATTTTTTACCCATCCCTAACTACTACTATTCCATTGTCAACTAGGGATGGGTCGTCGATAGGGATGGGCGTTGAATGGACGGACTAGTTGAAATCAACCGTTGACGTTGCATCGACGCGTCGACCGTTTACGTTTATCGCATGGACTAGTTGAATTCGTAGACGGTGGACAGCGGACGCCGTGGTCGGTGGACGATTCGAGATTAACGCAATGCAAAGCAACGAGCGAGAGCAAGACAAAACGTCTCCGTTTATTTCTCTCTCATCTCTCGCTGTCGACTTGTAGATGCCATAGACGTCATAGACGGCTCGACGGGTAATTTCATTTCAACTCTAAAGTACACTACCATAGAGTGCAGATCTGTGTACACGAACTATGACTAGAGATTTGAAATTTGAATACATGCGTAGCGCGAGATAGGCTTAATAAGCTATTATCTATTATTTTTTACTTGATTTTTTGTGATGTCACGTGCGACGATTCGGTGAATTCCCAATTTTACGCTGTATAAAATAAAACAATTCTGTTTAATTATTTTATTTTTTATTGAACTATTATTAATTAATAGGCCGGCTAGATATTTTTCTAAAATCAATATTTTATTCGATCGATCTCGAAAAATTTAAAGAACTTCGAAGGAATATAGTTTCAGGGAAAGTAAAACCGCTACTTGTGCTTATATGTAAAAAGAAATATTTTATTATTTATTTGTTTATAGGCTTTTACATATTGTTTTATATACTTCTTTCTATATATAACAAAGAAAGAAGTAGGTATACACAGCAATATCAGGTGTTAGTAGTAAAATATAAATATAAACTACATATATAAGCAGTGAAAGTATTGGGTATAAGCATTAAAATGTGAGTAAATAAAATGGAAGGAAACAATGATTTTGCGTAATAAAGGCACCAGTTATGAGGTGCGGGAAAAAATACTTTACATTTATTTATTATCTATAAATTTATAAATAAATACATAATTTAAAAATACTTTACATTTGAGATGTTATATATAAATTTATTGAAGAATACATCTTTCAAAGTCAGGCTTTCACTTTGTGGTGACATTATTAATAAATAAATATATCTGTATTATTTGTCAACTTTAGTTTAAGGCTCAATCTGAGAAAAGGAACATTGTTCCCGAAATATGTAAAAAACCAATAAAAAGTGGTGTAAACAAAATTATAATAGATTTTTTTTTTATCTATAAAGTTGAAAATAGGGAATTTTTAATAAAAATTAATTAAACCTAAATTCAAGATTATATTACATATATAATAATTAATGTTGGACTCCTGAATAAGGACCATAGTTAGGTATAGAAAATTTTATTCCCTACAAGTTTGTTTATCATTTATATGCTAAAGTTGGAAAGTAAGGAAATAACACAATAATTAAATTTTAGCATCCCTTTTCAGGTAAATATATAAGAAGTCGAGATCGATCGAATAAAATATTGATTTTAGAAAAATATCTAGCCGGCCTATTAATTAATAATAGTTCAATAAAAAATAAAATAATTAAACAGAATTGTTTTATTTTATACGGCGTAAAATTGGGAATTCACCGAATCGTCGCACGTGACATCACAAAAAATCAAGTAAAAAATAATAGATAATAGCTTATTAAGCCTATCTCGCGCTACGCATGTATTCAAATTTCAAATCTCTAGTCATAGTTCGTGTACACAGATCTGCACTCTATGGTAGTGTACTTTAGAGTTGAAATGAAATTACCCGTCGAACCGTCTATGACGTCTATGGCATCTACAAATCGACAGCGAGAGAAATAAACGGAGACGTTTTGTCTTGCTCTCGCTCGTTGCTTTGCATTGCGTTAATCTCGAATCGTCCATCGACCACGGCGTCCGCTGTCCACCGTCTACGAATTCAACTAGTCCATGCGATAAACGTAAACGGTCGACGCGTCGATGCAACGTCAACGGTTGATTTCAACTAGTCCGTCCATTCAACGCCCATCCCTAGTTCACGACTGTTTCGATGGTTTTTTAAGAAAATTTTAGATTGTCACCATGCCAAAAACCATTAAAAGCGGTGTTCGGGAAATAATCTTGAAAATGCAACACGTTTTTTGAAGAGGAACAACGTCTAAAAGCCCCAATTATACTGTTTGATTTTGTTCATAGACTTATTGCCGACACTTCAGGTTAGTGCTGCCATGCAGTTATAATGATTTTCCCATACTTAGTTTTTTATTTTACTATTATACAATTTCTTCAGGTATTTCTGAATCGGCAATTTACAAAATATTTAAAGAAGGTAAAGTGGCCGTGGAAATGGGCATTAAAATATCTACACCCGGAAAAAAAAATAACAAAGATAAGTGGAAAAATTGAATTAGAAGCCGTATGATGAGAAAAATTTTAGAACATATTTTATTCGATAATTTTTTACATAGAATTTTTATTATTTATACTTTTTATTACATAATTCATGAACGAGTTCATTTGTATAAACATTTTTTTTCAAAAATATTTTTTTTTATTTATGCACATTAAAGACTGATTGCATCAACTTACTTTATAGCAATAGTTCATTTAAAGCATAGATTTTTACGAGAGCGAGTTGTTTGATCGGTGGAAAATGCAAAATATCTATGCTTTGAACGAAGATTACTATAAACCAAGTTGATATAACGGCCCTAAACCGATTGATATCCTTAGGTGTTACTGAGTTAAACATGGTGGCCATGATCATTAGGTATGAGACACCGAATAAAACCGGCGCCACACTGCGCGGATCTTCCGCCGCGTCTCTTCTGTCGTGGAACATCGCTACGCGGATGATCGGTCGATCTATTTGCTTTGCCGATTTGGCGCAACGGAAAAAACGCGGCGGAAGATCTGCGTAATGTGGGGCCGGCCTAAAAGAATTATTATTGTTTGTTTTTTTTCCTGAAAATTGTATATTTCTTTGATTTTGAAAAAACGCCATTTTGTGACGTTGTGTATTTTACGAATGTATATTTTGATAAATTTATTTGTACGTTAGTTTACATTTTTTGTTTTTTATCGTGTCGTATACTGCTTAATAACTTGTTTAAGAAAAAACGAATTTGCATAAAATTCCCTACAAATGAGATAATTTTTAGACTATGGGCAGTACCACAACGATTGGGACGCCCTCCTTTATTCTCCAGATAAGTTGGACGGACTATAGCATGATCTATCGATGCATATCGCCGCTTTTGACAGCTTGAAAATTGTTTGTCCCGCCTTAATAGTGAGTTGGCGCAATAACACGGCGCCAACTCACTTTTTTTCATTTAATGTTTTATTTAACTGAAGTCCTCAATTGTTCAATTGAAATGGTTCAATTCTTTTTCAGAACACGACGCGCTTCTATTTCTGTGCAGTCTTTGATATGTTATAATATGCGCTTATCAATTATTAGTTCGAAGGCATGTTGAGCGAATGAATGAGGAAAGAATGGTAAGAAAGATATATGATGCAAGTGTTGACGGCGCCAGAAAAAGAGGGCGACCACGGAAGACGTGGCATGACCAGATTAACCAGATACTGGAAGATGGTCCTGTTAGAAGTCTGAACAACCGTCGAGCTTGCATGCGAAGATGTATGAATGTAGACGAAGCGAAAGTTGTATGTCAGGACAGAAGAGTATGGCGCTCTATCCTCTCTGCCTACCCCCTCGGGGAAACGGCGTGATTGTAAGTAAGTAAGTAAGTAGTTCGAAGGCAGTTCACACATGACCTGACGTCACATTTCTTTTGGATTATCCAGTAGGTCCTGCGACACCTTTTAATATTGGGTGAATGGGCAGTCTACCGCTGGACCCATTTGCTTCAAAGCCCATCCGTTGTGTTCCATCTACAGCAAGTAGTTCTGTTGTATTGCTTTTGGAGGTGGATGACTCTTTCTCAGGAGTCAGTGCTTGAGGAAATGCGCATTCTTTTTCTACCAAGACCTGGAATGTTTTCTTCTTCTGATGACTCTTCTTTCATTTCATTGTCGACGGATTCGGAAGTCTCGGATTCATGTTCACTTTCACTTTCAACTGCTCTTTCTTCAGAACTAGTACCGGAATTTTCTTCATTGATGTTAGAAATTTGTTTCAATAATTCCAAATACTTTCTTGATTCACTCATGGTTGCTAAAAATGAGTGAAGATAAAATAAATATTATTGCAAAAGTAATCAGTAAATATTAGAAAATAATATCATCGAAAAGTTCTTACAATAAGTAGATTTTTCTTTCCAAATATTTATACGTATTGCTAAAATTTTAAAACTTGATACACGTCTTCATACACAGGCTACTTACTCTATTCTAAAACTGAAGATTGTCATACGGTCAACATTGCCAGAAATCAACCCTCGAAGAGACCTTTTTTTATTGACCCATAAATCATAATGCTCCAAATGCCTTACCAGCGCATAGGTACTTATTATTTGTTTTGAAACAAAATTTTCTAAAGATCAATGACATTCTTTCTTCATTGCTTCACACAAATTGTAGAAATATGATTATGTTGTTTCAAAAGTAATAATTTCACAAATGGGACGAATTCAAAAGGGATATTCTTTAAATTACCAAATCCGTCAATTTGACGGGTGTCCGTAGAGATAAGTATAAAGCAAAAAGATTCCAAAAATAAGAGGTTTCTGAATAAAAAAAACCAGCTAATATATTTGCACTGATCCATTATAAAAACTCATTTAAAAAAATTCTGTCTGTTTAGTAAAATTTACAAAGCAAATCAGAAATCCGTTAGTTTGACGGGTGCCGTAAACCTAGTGAAAGTATAATCTGATTTGCTGCAGCTATAACATCATTCCAATTATTACAGTCAAAAACTAGTTTTTGATATAGTGGTGATGATTTTGATCTAGTGGTCGGTTATTCGAGGTTGTTTCGGACAACATCAAGTTATTTATATTTTCATAGCCCATGCATTCAACTTTATTTTAAAATAAAAAGAATATTGATGCGACACATATTCCATGTCCATGTAAGAAAGAAAAAAAAATTTATAAAAATCTCATCCATGGTCGTCAGTATCATAATCATAATTGATATTGCATTAATATTACACTAGCAGGAAAGCAATCAGCTTCGCCGATTGCTTACTGCTAGGCCCTGCGGGCGGCTATTGTGGCCGCTTCGCGGCCAATGATGGCCGCTCTGTGGCCAGCGATGGCCGCTCGCGGCCAATTATGTTTGCTGTTCAGCAAACACAATTGTTTACGTAAGCCTACGTCAGCCGCTTCGCGGCCAATTGTATCTTCCAATCGGATATGTCAAATGCCTATAGATAAGATAATATAATCAAATGTCAAATTCAATGGAAATGTCTTACCAGATGTAAAAATAAAATTGATTGAATAAAATATGTATATCGATATTTCTAATCAATAAGTGTTATTTTTTAAGTAAATCGAATATTAAATAACGCATATAATATTTCTATACATTAAATTAAAGAATGAAGCTATGAAGAAAATTAGTATTAATTTAAGTTTGCTAAATAAATTATTCTTTTAATTCCAGGTAAAGAATAATAATGTTGTATCTCTGCGTGTCCCTTCTTCTTGGCATTTCTCTGGTCCGAGGAAATAATTTCATTTCTAATTGCTACACCAAGACAAGAAGCAACAACTGTGAAGATACAAAATACACAATACTTGGTTCCTTCTACACATGCGAGCTGGGCAGTCTACCAGCAAGACTAACCTCGTCTAGACAATATCATGACGCAGTAGACACAGACAATGTAGACCTATTCAAAACAAAGAGAGTTGTTGACAAACATAACAAACATTATGCAATAGATAATGGCACTGCATTCACAGTGGGCACCGATGGCACAAAATATGAAATTATAATTAAAGCGAATTATACTCCAATAGAAATGGCAATGGACCATGATCGTGACGCATTGTTCATCCTAGCATCATTTCCAGAGACACCCGGAGGTGTATTTGTTGTGCAAACAAACCCTATGACTATCAACCACGAAAACAAGATAATAATTCCAAAGATGGAAGACCTCGGTGAAAGGTATTCTTCAATCAGCATCGATCAGGATACAATATATCTCACTGCCAATGATACAGACGCCGTGCTGGTTTTGAAACGAAGTGCTATGGACCCGTGCTCTCCGATGACGTTTAAAAAAAAAGTGTTTCAAAACACACTTGGAGAGCATTCTGAACAGCTCATGAGCATGTTTGAGGAAGCCATTAAAGATGGTAGTTATGATTCTAACAGTGAGAACAATCAGAAAGCTAGAATAACTCAGTTGGAAAGAGAATTGTATATTACTAAATTGAGATATAATAATTTTTTTCCGAATTTAGGACCAACTCGACAAATGCCACAATTTCCAATTTCATCATATCCACAACCATTTTCACAACAATATCCACAATCATTTTCACAACAATATCCACAATCAATTTCACAACCATATCCACAACCATATCCACAACCATATCCACAACCATATCCACAATCATTTTCACAACAATATCCACAATCAATTTCACAACAATATCCACAATCAATTTCACAACAATATCCACAACCATATCAACAACCATATCCACAACCATATCCACAACCAAATCCACAAGCTTATCCACAAATGATTCCTCAAAATTCATTACTAATTGACTTACCACTATATCCACAACAATATCCACAAACGATTCCTCAAAGTCAAGATCCAACACTCTGGAATAATCTGTATGCACAGGTAAAAATAAATATAAAAAAAAATAAAGAAATATTGGTATGAGGATTTAATGCCAAAAATTAATGAACAGATATTGTCGCATATTACAACTATGATACGATAATGAAAGAAATAAATTAAAATCCATAGATAATGCAGAACATCACTGATAAGGCCGATGACCTGTATTTGCTAGCTTAATTGATTACTTTATATAATGAAAAGTTCATTTATTCCACCGTAAGAACATCCACACATTAACAAAATTTGAATGTTTTATATATGTTCTAAATCTGTATTCTTTTAAATATTTGAAGTGACTATGCTAGGAACATCTGTGGTCCTTCCCATGGCAACTGGTAATGATACCTCTATATTCTTAAAGGTTATTAAAATTCATATGTGCATTAAAAAAATATTAAATAAAAAATAAAATAAAAAATATTAAAAAGCATTATTATTTTTAATGTATGATATTCAGAGTTATTGTGAGTTATTTAACGTATACACTAGAATACGCCTGAAAATTATTATTTTAAAAATTTTAACTCCTTTTATAGACGAGTATATACTTTTAACAATATTTTTACATGTATGTTCCGAGTATATATTAGTGTATTTTGTCCACAGGGGTATAAATATTAATTCAGATAAATTATAGATATGTAGATCTAAATGTGGAGACCTGTAATTGGCCATCTATATTGTATCAATGTTTTCTATGCTTTTTTTTTGTGCTGTTGGTCTTCCATAAACATTAAATAAATATAAATAAATAAATGTATGGATGTTCTTACCATGGAATTGGCGAAGCTCATACAGGTCATAAGGGGCCATTCAAGTATTACTTAAGCACCAAAGGAGGATGAGGGATCTTTGCTTTGCTTATTTTTGATGACATGGAGTCATCGAAAATAAGCAAAGCATAGATCAATCTTCATAGTCATATCATTAAAGTTAGGGTGTATCATGCAAAAGAAATATATGTGATCAATAAGAATAAATCTGAAATAAATTTATACTATAACTCCACCAAATGACCAGATTGTTCATTCAGTTTGATGTAAAACAAATAGATGGCTGATTGCAATTTTTCAAAATATTATAAATGTTGTTGGCACTACATCGCTAATTTTATGAAAAATTTATATCCTGATTGGAACCAACGGAAAAAAATACAAAGAAAACTATTTTTACGTGAAATCGTAACTAAATTGGTAACACCTCATATACAGGGACGAAACAAGAAAGGGCTATGGAGTTATCACTTAGCAGCCATGCAAGAGTGGTAGGAATCAGGGAGCTGCTGAATCATCAATAATCATTTATAATTATTTGTCATTTCAAATTGTTGAAAATAAGTCATTTAGAAAATTTGTTGCTAATTTGAATCCATATTATCCTGTACCGTCTCGTAAAACCGCATCGAACGCGCTACTAACTAAATATTATAATGTAGTTATGGAAAATGTTGAGAAAGATTTAAACTCCGCAAAATACATATCGTTAACTACAGACAGTTGGACCTCTAAACCAAATGAAAACTATATAGCCGTTACCGCCCGTTTTATAGACGAACAAACAAAATTAAAATCACTTTTAATTGATTGTTTTGTTTATTCGGATCGGCACATATAAATAATAATAATCAAGCTACGAGTGAGTACAAGCACTCTAGCGGGACTGTAGATAGAGTGTGATAAAAAGTATGAGTTGGGACAAAAATATATTTTGAGGTGCTAGGACATTTCACCTCTGTGTATGGGACAAATGTAGTGCCTCATGTATGAGGGTCCCATCACTAGCTGAGATGGTTTGGTCATATAATAATTGGTCATATATAGGGCAAGTGTTGAAGGTAACAGGAATAGAGGGCATCCGCGAAAGACCTGACATGATCAGATTCCACGAGTATTGGAGGATGGCCCTGTTAAAAGCCTCAACAACTGAGCATGCTTGAGATGATGTATGAATGCAACCGAAGCAAAAGTAGTGTGCCAAGATAGAGGAATATGGAGTTCCATCCTATCTGCCTATCCCTTCAGGTAAACAGCATGATGGTTAGTTAGTTAGTTATATGCCCTAGATTTTGGTGATGAGTCTGTTGGACACTACTGGTCAGTTATGTTACACAAGTATACTGGGTAGATAAGGGTTAATTTGAAGATGGTAAGCATATTGGTGCGACACATATTCCATGTCCACGTTAAAAAGAAAAAATTGTATCTCATAAAAATATCATCCATGGACCAGGGTCATAACCATATTTGAAATTGCATTTCGTTCACGAGCTTTCTGAGCCAAGAATGAAGCTTTGAAGAATAATTAGTATTCTTTTAAGTTTGCTAAATAAATTGTTCTTTTAATTTCAGGTAAAGGATAAGAATGTTGTATCTCTGCGTGTCCCTTCTCCTTAGTATTTCTCTGGTCCGAGGTAATAATTTCATTTCTAATTGCTACACCAAGACTAGCAACAACTGTGAAGATACCAAATACAAAATACTTGGTTCCTTTTACACGTGCGAGCTGGGCAGTCTACCTACAAGACTTACCTCGTCTAGACCATCTCCAAGTTTCCCCTTATCGGTAGATGACGCAGTTGACACAGACAATGTAGACATATTTAAAACAAAGAGAGTTTTTGACAAACATAACAAACATTATGCAATAGATAATGGCACTGCATTCACAGTGGGCATCGATGGCAAAATATATGAAATTGTAATTAAAGAGAATTATACTCCAATAGAATTGGCAATGGACCATTATCGGGACACACTGTTCATCCTAGCATCAATTCCAGAGACACCCGGAGGTGTATTTGTCCTGAAAACAAACCCTATGTTTGCCAACCACGAAAACAAGATAATTATTCCAAAGATGGAAGACCTCGGCGAAAGGTATTCTTCAATCAGCATTGATCAGGATACAATATATCTCACTGCCAATGATACAGGCGTCGTGCTGGTTTTGAAACGGAGAATTTTTCCCATAACATTTAAAAAGAAAATGTTTAAAAACGCACTTGAAGAGCATTCCGAACAGCCATTAAAGATGGTAGTTACGATTCAAACAGTGAGAACAATCTGAAAGCTAAAATAACTCAGTTGCAAAAAGAATTGTGTTACTAATGCTAAATATAAAGGTCTTTTGAACAGGTTGTCTGCTTTTAGACGACCTCAACAATATCCACAAATGATTCCAAGTCCATTACCAGTTAACATAAATCCACCATATCCACAAATAATTCCTCAAAATCAAAGACCACATTTTGGAGCAATCTGTGTGCCCAGATATCACTATGAGAATTTAATGTCAGAAATTAATGAACAGAGATCGCAGCTTTTCAACTGTGGAATGATAATGAAAGAAATAAATGAAAATCCATACATAATGCAGAACAACACTGATACGTCTGATGATCTGTATTTGCTAGCTTAGTGATCTTACACAATGAAAAGTTCATTTATTCCATATAAGAACATCCACACATTATCAAAATTTGGAAGTTGTATATAAGTGTTCTAAATCTATATTTTTTCAAATATTTCAAGGGACTATGCTAGAAACATCATGGCAAAGTAGGTATACATAGATTTCACAACTGGTAATGATACCTCTATATTTTTAATGTGTCATTAAAATTCATATGTACATTAATGAAATATAAAGCAATATTCTTTTTAATTATGCATGATATTCCTCCAATACACTAGAATATGCCTGAAAATTATTATTTTAATTTTTTTAACTCCTTTAATAGACCAGTTTTAACAATATTTTTATATGTTGTTCTGAGATGTGTGTTTATAAATATATGTATGTTTCTGTTAATATAATTACTGTATTTTATTCATAGAGCAATAATTATTAATTGAGATTAATTATAGATATGTACCTACGGATGTTTTTACCATAGAATTGGTGAAGCATACGCAGATCATAAGTGCTGTGGCCATCCTATAAAGACTTCCATACATGTTTCTCATATAAATAGCTCTTTGAGATCTTTATAATCTATCTTAATTAATAATTATCCCTCTGTGGACAAAAACCAGTAATCTCCGAACATATGCATATGTATGTATATAAAAAATATTGATAAAATTTTTTAGTCAAAAAATATATTTGTATGTAGGTATGTGTTTTGCAGTGGCATGCAGTGGGTATAAACTTAGGTTATGCTGTGACCAACTGTATACCTATATTTTAAAATATTGTTTTTTTAATTGTATATAATGAAATATTTTGAGTAGCTTAATCCACAAAAATAACTGCACTATTTAAAGAAGTACTATTAACAAGATTTTCTAAATAAATAAATATTTGTCCTTAGGTTTCCACGGCCGTTCAGAATCTTCTGTGTATAGTTTTCCGGGATATTCTGCCATGTATATGTGAGCCAGAGAGGTCACATATACATGGCAGAATATCCCAGAAAACTATACACAGAAGAAATAAATATTTTTTATGTAGGTAATGCGGCAAAAATTTACACTATATTTCGAAGACGATTTATACATAATTAAAAAGGGAATAATACCAATTTCAGATATATGTTTCATTTCATAAAATAAATCGAACATTTTTGATATTTTTTTAATTTAAACTAAATTGAATTTTGTCGAAATAGAATTGTGCCGCACTACAAAGTAACTGCCATATCAATCAATAATATTTTATGATACCATCGATGGTAATATCGTTGTAAATAAACATTTTAATATTGCATATAAAATGTTTGAAAACCTACATTTTACAAAGTTTTTTAATAAATTACCATAAACTAATTCATGTAAATAGAAACGGATCGAATTTAAGTGATTGTTAAACTCAGTAATTCATATAAAAATAATAAAAGAAAAAGAACAAACATACTCGACGTAATCATTATGATTTGACAGATGGAATTCACCATAGAAAATTGAAATAGAATTCACACAAAAAAATTTGGGCAGAATTTGTAAAAAATGTCATTTCTGCAAATGTCTTGGTATTTTGAATGTTTTTTTGATAAAGTTGAAGTTTATAAATGCACCTATGTATTAACAAACACATCTTGTTTACCTGCCAATAAACTTCTTGATATGTAATTGATGAAATCAATACTCAGACTAGGTATGTACATATTAATCTATTTTGAAAAAAAATTATGACTGCATTATTTTAATGAAATTTTAAAATATTTTAATAGAATACTGTCAATAAACTTATAATAAAATAACTTAGAAAGATACTCAGAAAATATTATCTTTCTAAAAAATATACATAGTCAGAAACCGGGGTTCGAACCCAAAAGTTTCTTTCGCCAAAAGAAAGCTTTACCAATTGAGTAGTTAAAAATCAAAACCTACTAGAAAATAGTTTTATATCTTGTTTATCACTTGAAAAATATGATTTTTAACAAGCAATAACTTCATATTTATACTTGACATTGTATAAAAGTTTAAATAATATTTAAAATCTAGGAATGATCTTAGAGAATATAATATGTAGGCATTAAAATCTATAAGAAAAACAAAAATCTTTATTGGGTATATTTTTATATTATACTTTTTGTTGATATGATACTGATCAAGCTAAAATGACTCTATAAAGTGTAATTTATATATATATTTTAAATTATGGTGAGCCATTTATTTTTTCCTATTGAAAAAATATCTCACTAATAAACTGAAACATGTGTGTACGAAATTTGATTACTAATCTAAAAGGCATTTATGGCTTAATAGGTTTATTAATTGATTTATCACTGTCTACCACTGGCAATACAAAGATTCAGATTCGAGTCCCGGTATGGTCCCGATTATGACTAATTTAATACATGATTTTTTTCTGTTTGTTTCTCTGGGTGACTACATAAAGATGTATTTGCATAATTCGAAATGTTTTTGGCTCTCTCAAATTTCGAATTAACGAGGTTCTACTGTATAGGTTTAGAGAACAAATTTTTATGCAATTTAGAAACAAAATTGATCTATTCTAATATTCTTATAAGTACAACAAGTCTAGCATACATATAATAAAGTACATAATAATGAAATGTAATGCAGCAACCCTTTCCTATTTTGGTACTTATCAATAAGAAAGATTTATAATGATTAAGTGAGGTATTCTTGGTAAAAATGTCTTTGTTAATTTATTGTGATCATTCATTTATTATTTATATAGGTATATAATATAAACTTATGTTATTTTGTTATTTTACATTATTTACTAAATAAAAACCTGATGACAGGTCTTGTGAATGAGTGGGTTTTTTCTTTTGTAAAAAAATTATGTAATATTGATCAATTATATAAATATAAAATTCCTGTAGAGAAATAGTCTGGCATTTTAATTTTATATTTGTTGTAATAAAAATGCTTTTGATTTAGTATAATTTTTTATTTATTTATTAAAATTTAAAGTTCTTTACACAAAATTCCAATTGTAATCAATTGATATCAGTTAGTCACTTTCATCAGACATGCCACAGGCCATTTGAAACTAAGTTACAGTTAAAAAATATACACCTACATTTAGTTTTTTGCATCAATTCAATTTAATTCAATGGGGAAAATATTTTATGCATTTTTGAGTAAATAGCAGTATTTTTTGTATGTATTGTGTTCAATAGAACATATGAGGAGAATAAACGCAGAGACAGCAATATCCAAAAAACTAAAAAAAAAAGTTTTTAATGCAGTCACCGAGGATTACTAATTTAGAATGTACTGAATTTGATATTACAATATAGAAAATAAAGCTCTATCCCTTTCAAAATCATGTTTTCAAATCACGAAAGCAAAGGAAGAAATATCCATTTCAACCAATCAACCCCCAAGGATGTGTCACATGACAAAATGGCCGCTTCATACTAAAGTAAGAGTCAATGTCGATTTTAGACTATAACATCATAGTAAAGACATCAATATCTGATTATGTAAATAGCAAAAGCAGCAATGTCCACTATTTGATAACAAACATATTTATTTAAAATATTTTTAAATATTTTAGAGAAATTTCCTTGAGTGGTGTCAGGTTTTATTTTTGCATTTATCTCAGAAATATTTTGGTGGGATATTGCTGCCTTGGCTTTTATACCCCTCATATTAGAATAAAATATAGTGGACCCTCAATATACGTCATATTTGTCATGTTTATTTAGTCCCACCTGCCACGTGAATCAGTCAGTCTGTCCCTATCAAGCAACAGCCAAACCTCTAAAAAATAAAAACTCTTAACAAGAATCATTATTTTTTTCATCCAAAAGGTAAATTTCTGGTTAAATTTTATTTTAATATTTACATGGGCCTACAGTATATTTGCGGCATCATGATGAGTAAATCTCTGTCATAACAATAAAGCATTGATAAGTAGTTGTTAATATGTAATACAAATGTCCTCCAAGTGCTTAATACAAAGTTTTGAATTAATTAAAATGTATTTGCGATTATTTTGGACATCTATTCTTTAACAAGAAAATTTTTTACATGGAAATTGATATCTGAAAACATCTCAAATACATATTAACCACTGTTATAATATGCTGGGGACAGATTAAAACATTAATTTAAGATAAATAATAAGATTAATGATGAATATTGAGGGTCCACTGTTTATATCAAAAGTACAGCCACTGAAAATATGCAAGAAATATATATTTTAATAGATTTATATTGTTTGTAAGTTGCAATATGGCGCTTTACTCCTTGAAAAAAACTAATTATGTAATAACAAAGCTATCGCTAGCCACAGTTTCCTTAGGTTAAACTATATGAAAGTGCATAAGGAATCCTAAATATATTTTCAATGAGTTCAGAATTGAAAATCCACCAGAACAAGAGACCCCAGAATGCTATTGTCACCAGCGAGTTCAGAATTGACATCCTGCAAACAAAAAAATTGGAATCAGGGAACACAAATATATTTTTAAATTGCATTACTTTTCATATGAATTCAATAAGGATATTAAGAAAAAAATAATAAGCATATGAAATTAATTTAAAATGTTTCCAAAATAATGATTTCGATTATCTCCAGAATGAGGATTAAACATTGTCTATTAGCTATGCATTTCTTGCCGTTATCTTTACAGTCAAGGCTAATTTTTAAATCTCAGCTAGCCATGAGCACAAACGTCATATAGAACCATAGATACCTACAACTATTTATTATGAAAAGTTAGATAAATAGAAGGCATCAGATTATTAACATTTATTATGTTTTAATTGCTCTTAGGGAGATTCTGGTTCACCCAACTGACGATCTGAACATTAATGTTCAATTGAGTGACATTTGACTTTTGACATAAATCCACGATTAAATGCAAAGTGAGGTGCGATGATTCTGTGAATACTGGTGTGCACACTGGGACTACAAAAGCCAAGAGTTGTCTTTCATGGATATGGGTAATAAGATTCACATAGTTGGCTAATACCTGTTAAAGTGTCTTTTCGCCTTTGGAATGGTGTCATCGGCCTCATGCAGAAGGTATCTTCTGGCTCCAATGAGACAATTCTTAAAGAATATGTAGACATCTTCTAGTTCAAAGTCGTAGCTAAAGGCTGCCTTATCATCTGCGACGATGGAGTTTCTGAGGTTCACCAGCCGCTCGTTGGAAAATACCCATTGATTGGTGATATAATACTGCAGCGCGAGGTTGGCGATGTAAATTCTACGTTGCAATTTTACCAGCCTGTAAATTATTTAGTTAATGGCATGGATTACAAGGCCAATTCAACATTATAAAATATGTCATTTTTACATTAAAATTATTCCAGATATTCACAGGAAAAACATAGATATAACGAGGACATGTTAAACAGTTGGATACCGGATGGATAGTTGGATACCGATATTTACCAACACTGCACTGGACAAGTGTGAGTTTTAAATGAAAACTCTTATTTTTATATCAACTGAATATGTTACGTATCAGCCCTGATGATGGATCCTGCAATGGGACCCAAAATGTCAGCCAGAAAGAAAAAAAACATTGTAAAAACATAGCATATTACCCCAGAAAATACAAATCAGAAGATTCTGAAATTTGTTTCTTGTTGTATTTTTTCTTGTATTGTTGTATAGTATTGTAGATTTGTATTTGAGTTTATAAGATCTATTGTAATTAATTAATATGAATGTATTTCTGGTAAATACAATTTATTTATATATATGTATTGATGCACCTACAGACAAATATCAATGTGATGTTTTGTGGGTCTGAGATGTAAAAAAAAAAAAAATTAATAAATAAAAAAAAATAAAAAATAAAAAATAAATTGAAAGATTTGGCAGTTACGTCGTTGTGTAATATTTTAATTAGAAATATGATTTTTATTTTAGCTTTGTACAACACACAATATGAGTTATTAATTATTATTATTATAGCTTCAAGAACTTCTCTTGTAGCGTAAATAAAATGATAATAAAAATAACATAATAATAAAACCCAATAATTTATTTGAATAGTCTATCAAAGTGCAAAATTGCTGTAATGTAAGAATAATAAAAGAATTTTACCTTCCATTAAAATTCCTATTTTGTTTCCCTCGACGCCTGGAATCCATTATGAGAGAACAGCCTGCTGTTTCGCCACTAGACACGCGTTCCTACCCCCTCTGATTCCCTGTTTGCGACAATTTATTCCCGCTGGTATCCCTGTTTCCGGTTTCGCCGGCGCAACGGTTTTTCTTTCATATGACTCATAATGCACCAGGTAGGGATTACCTGGATTCCAGGCGTCGAGGGAAACAAAATAGGAATTTTAATGGAAGGTAAAATTCTTTTATTTTGTGTTCCGTCTCGACGCCTGGAATCCATTATGAGA
Source organism: Agrypnia vestita (assembly GCA_016648135.1). Taxonomy (NCBI): domain Eukaryota; kingdom Metazoa; phylum Arthropoda; class Insecta; order Trichoptera; family Phryganeidae; genus Agrypnia; species Agrypnia vestita. Next base: position 2,234 of record JADDOH010003224.1, on the reverse strand, counting down.
GATCTGTTTGTTATCACCTGGTGACCTAGTGGTTCGACGTTATATGTGACTGCCTATATTGGCGTAAAGAGAGGCGCTAATGAGCTCTGGGGGCATTGTTGCTTGGGGTTATCTACTATCTCTCTTTGGTAGAATTTTCGGAAGGTGATTTCACTCTGCCAGTTTCCCCTTGACAAGATCTCCTCTATCGGGTAGTTTTCCAGCCAATTCAACGAAGCCACAGCAGAACGAACACTTCCTGGCGTTGCTTCCACTCCAGCCTCTCTTAGGATTGACTTGATCCAACCACCTATCATTGTCCGTGAAGCTGGCTTTACTTCACCTGCTGTCGTCACAAATAGTTCTTTCATGTCCGGCTTTCGTCTCGGCTGTGAGAGTGAGACCAGCTTTCGGATCCAAAACAAGGGGTTGATGTTCCTTTCATCCGATGCGCTCAACCTCCATCCCGATTGTTTGTGTCTTGCCGTGTCAGTCTTCGCTCCAAAGGCTGGCCATAGCGTGATGGAGTCTCCTTTGTCGATCAATCGGTCCGGGGTGACTCTGAGAAGTGTCAGATCTTGGACTCTTCGCCCAGATGCCATGATGAGTAGTATGGCCGTCCTCCTTGACACGTCATACAGGCTGTTTCCTTGGCGGGTTTTCACGTAGCCACTCCACCACTACTCGGGGGTTCCAGATCGGGGGTCTCTCAGTGCATCCACCAGAAACCGAGATGGCTTTAAGGACGTGCCTGACGAGGAAGTTCGAGCTAATCTTATCTGCATCAAGAGCTGGGCCACAGAAGGATACGATTGCCGATTTGTGGACCAATATTGTTCGAGGGGCTAGCCCTTCGTGGATGAACAGGTTGGCCAGATATCTTGCCACTGTTGCAGGGGGAGGGTTATGAGGTTGGACAAAATGCGTGGTACACCATCGCTGCCACCTATCCCAGGCCGGCTTGTAGGTGTTCAGCGTTGAGCCTCTCCAGCCAGATCTGAACAGCTGCTGTTCCTCCTGGCTCCAATCCGCTATAGCCTGTTCCCACCCACTGCTATTCTCCAAACTTCCAGTTGGAGGTCCGACACCCTCGGTGGGGGAAACCCTGTCGACGTATCGATCAGGACGCTCTTCAGATCTCTTACGCTTATTGGCCCTCCCTTTGCTCGTTGTTTGAGATCGGCCCTCCAGAATGTCTTCTCCCATCTTGGCACAACTAGGAGAAAGGTGCCTCTTGCCAGGTTCAAGTGCGCCAGTACTCTTGGGACGAGATTCGGCGGCGGAAATACCCAGGCCAGCTCGTAATCCCAATGCTGACTGAATGCGTTGAGATAGGAGGCCGAGCAATCGGTTGAGTCTAGCGACACGTAGTTTGGCACCACATGGGCGGTGGCCGATGCGAAGAGGTCGATCTGAGGACGTCCCCATATTCGGAATATTTCCTCTGTCGCTGGTTCCAGGAGGTGCCATTCCGGGAGTGGTGTCCCCCGAGAGAGTCGGTCCGCAATCCCGTTGTATCTCCCTGGAATGTACTGCGCTGTCAGAGATATTTCCTGCTGGTCGATAAACTCTAGGAGGTCTCGAGTTATCTTCAGAAGGCCCAATGATCTTGTCCCCCCCTCCTCGTTGATGTAAGTCACTACTGTCTTGTTGTCTGTCTGCAGTAGGGTCTTCGTTCCTCTTAGCAGGTAAGCGTGATCCCTGATCACTGCGTAAACAGCGAAGGCTTCTTTCTGGTTGGAATGCCACCGCATCTGCTCTGGGGACCACTGGCCTGATATCGTCTTGTCGTCCACCTGGCCGCCCCAACCTGCGTCCGCGGCGTCTGTAGTCAGGAAGTGGGAGAAGGGGGCCTCGTGTATTGGGCAGGACTCCCCTACGGCCTCCAACCACCACTCTAGGTCTTGCCGAACCGCGGCAGGAAGCTCCACTTGTCTGGATGGCTCGTGCCTCTGCAGCTGGCGGCTGAATCTCTGCAGTCTTCGGCAATGCAAACCACCCCGAGGGGTGGCGAAGTTTGCGAAGTTGAGTCTCCCCAAGAGGCCTAGAACCTGCTTGGGGGAGCAACTGCCGGCCTCGATCGGGCGTCGCAGTACTTGGCGAAGGCCAGAGCACTTGCGGTCCGAGAGGGATTTCTGGTTGGGATTTCTGGTTGGCTTCCCAAGAGGCCTAGAACCTGCTTGGGGGAGCAACTGCCGGCCTCGATCGGGCGGCGCCGTACTTGGCGAAGGCCAGAGCACTTGCGGTCCGAGAGG